>PVHX01003427.1:0-143744 GCA_004024805.1 Geosciurus inauris | reverse complement strand
GACGCTCTTCCGATCTAAAACTATGGAAGCAACCCAGATGCCCTTCAATAGATGAATGGATAAAGAAACTGTGGTACATATACACAATGGAATATTATTCAGCAATAAGAGAGAATAAAATTATGGCATTTGTAGGCAAATGGATGGGATTGGAGAACACTATGCTTAGTGAAGTAAGCCAATCCCAAAAAACTAAATGCCGAATGTTCTCTGTGATTAGTGGATAAGAATACATAAGGGGGGGTGGGAACGGGAAACATAGGAGAAATGCAGGAACTCTAAACGTGGGTGGGGGAGGTGGGAGGAAGGAAAGGGGAATGGGCATAGTAATGATGGTTGTTTGAGATGGTCATTACTACCCCGGGTACATCTATGAAGACTCTAATGGTGTGACTTTATCTGGTTTGCAATCAGAGAAATGGAAAAACTGAGCTCTGGTTATGTACTATGACTTGAAATGCATTTAAATAAAATAACTAAATTTAAAAAAAAAACAAATATTAGATTGTAAATTTTCTATCAGAAACTAGAATGTTTAGCCAGGTATGCTGGTACACACCTGTTATCCCAGCAGCTTGGGATGCTGAGGCAGGAGGGACACAAGTTTGAGGCTAGCCTGGAAAACTTAGCAAGGCCCTAAGGCAACTTAGGGAGATTAAAATAAAAATGAAAAGGGCTGGGGATGTAGCTCAGTGGTAAAGAGCCTCTGGGTCCAATTCCTAGAATAAAAAACAGAACAAAACAGCATGAGTTGTCAGAATGAACCCAACTACTATGTGTAACTACAAAGCTCTAATAAAAAAAAAAAGAAAAAAAAAAAAAAAGAACCCTAAAAGAAAAATCAGGAAGAAAAATGATTTTACCTTTTCTTTAATGTGAATCCAAACCATATATAATTTTTAATTGCATGGTATGTGCCCAAACCAGTTGTACAAACTGTTTATTATCATTTACCTGAATTTTTTTTTTGGGGGGGGGACAGAGCTCAATGTTTTGACATATTTACACAAGATCTTTCTAAGGGTGACACATGATTACAGATACCGATGATGTCTGCTTTTAATTATCATGCTTTTAATTATCTTCTTTCTTTATCCAGTGATAGCCACTAACCTGAATCACGCTGCTTCTTTCCACCACAGCAATATTATTCATAATAGCCCCAAAGAGAAACAACCCGAATGTCTACCAAATGATGAATGGATTAAAAAACATGGAATATCCATACAATGGAAAAGAAGGAGAGACGTACTGACCCATTTTCCAGCAGGAGTAAACCATGAAAACATTAAATGAAAGAAGCCAGTTACCAAAGGCCATCTACTGGATGATTCAGTTTGTACAAAATGTCCAGAATATGCAAATCAATAGAGACACAAAGTAGATTAATGTTTGTCAAGGGATTATGAGCAGGTGGGGAATGGATTTATGGTTTTTTGGGGTGATGATTAAAATGCTCTGAAATTATTGGTGATGACTATACAATATTGTGCATATACCAAAAATCAATTCATTGTCTGCTTCATAAAAGTTAAAATGGTGACTTTATGTTGTAAGTGGTATTTATTTTTGGGGGGGTGCTGGGGATTGAACTCAGGGGTACTCGACCACTGAGCCACATCCCCAGCCCTATTTTGTGTTTTATGTAGAGACAGGGTCTCACTGAGTTGCTTAGCGCCTTGTGGTTGCTGAGGCTGGCTTTGAACTTGCCATTCTCCTATCTCAGCCTCCCAAAGTGCTGGGATTACAGGTATGCACCACCACGCCCGGCTATAAGTGGTATTTAACCAATAAAAATATTTGAAATAATCAGAATATTGTCTTGATCCAGCTTCGAAGAATCCAAGAGGCACAGCAATCACATGTACATTGACGCTGACATTTCTTTGTGACTAGATCTCTGATATATCTAGTTAGGCCTCTGGCAAAATGATTCACCAAAGGAAGTCATTGTTGATAAGAAAAATGTACACAAATACTCTTTTTTTTTTTTTTCAGTCAGAATCTCAGCGGGAAAATAGGAGCAATTCTAGGAAAAGGAACTAAATTATAAGTGTAGCATATTGAAAGTAACTGAAAAGTATGGAGTCAAGATCCAGGAATGCAGCACTGACTCTCCAGATTACCATAGACCAGGAAGTGACCCTGGACATCCAAGTTAAGAAATGTGTCAATCTATTACTAGATACCTAAAGCATTCATATGGGCCATTCACAGGGCAATGCCCAGAGACTGCCACAAAATGTTTTTTCTGAAGCCTGTATCTCTTCCCAGATCCAAGCAATAGGTTTTGGTAGAATATGCAATGTAACTAGACTCTTACAAACAAGAGAACTTGGGAAATGCAATTTACAAGTATCATGTAGTATAAAGAAAGGAAATCATAAAAAGAACTAGGACACATTGCAGTTGCAAAAAAAAATCTAGTACAATTTTTAAGCTAGTTAAAATAAGACCTCACAAATGTAATTACTGGGGGAAGCTCTACCCTCAAAGTGGGTGATCACCATCTAATCATCAGGGGTCCCAGAGAGGAAAAAAAATACAGGAAAAAGTCAAATGTATCTATGTCTGGGAGCTGAGTTACACTCTCCCTCTCCTGTCCTAGGATCAGAACTCCAGAATTCCCAACCTTTGAATTCCAGGACTTAAACCAGAGCTCCCCCCAGGTTCTCAGGCCTTTGGCCTGGGACTGGGAGATACAACTTTGATTTCCCTAGTTCTGAGGCCTTTGGATACCAGCTGAGCCACCTATCATCATCCCAGGGTTGAGAGCTTGCAGATGGTTGTCATGGGATTTCTCAGCCTCATAATTATATGCATCAATGCCTTTAATACATGTCCTTTCGTATGTTTATCATCTATCTTTCTATCCTATGTCTACCCTATTCTGTCTTTCTGTAGAGCCCTGACTCATATACTAGCCAAAACTGAGATCTTTATTTTAGTCTCTTTGAAGAGTCCAAGATAATATTCTGGTCATTTTCCTCCATATAATGACTTCATCATTGGACCATAAAACAGGTGAAAGGATGCTGATAATTCATGGAAGATATATTAATATAACTTATGTGAGTTGGAAAACATTTTGGTTATGTATCTTATCTCTAAACATGTAAGAAAAGTCTTAAACATAACAGTAATATTATTAATGTAGTATTTGAGACTATGTTTTGTTCTCTGGATTTTACACTATTAGAAAAACTTGCAAAAGCATAATGAAGGTAAAGAAATAAGATTTTAAAGAGATAACATACGATAACTACCTTAAAGTAGACCATTAATTAGTTAGAACATGCACAGTTATCTACTTCTAAAATACAAGAAAAAAACAATTTTAAAGTCTACTTGAGGTCTCACAACATAAAGAGCTAATTCTTTCATATTACTGAAGAATGTCCAATAGCTGTCAAGTGAGTTTCTTCAGGTTTGGGATCTTGTATTTTTTTGTTCACTTTATCCTAGCGCTAGGCTGACACATTCAATAAAAAACATGTTGAATGATTTATAAGTTATAAATTTTGTTAATGGGTCACATATCAAATAGATGTATCACTTAATTTCATGGTCAAAACTATGTTTCTTGTTAGTACAGTAAATCAGTATATTTTAACTTTCTTCTATTGATAACCTTGTCTACTTTTACTTTACATTAGATAATGCTTTTATAGAAACCACCTTAAAGAAAGATAATAAACTATCACCTCTTTGGATAATATGCACTATTTTCACTCTGTGGCACTGATTATTATTGAATATATTTCTTTATGTGGTCATTATTGGACAAAAATTAATGCATAAACAAACAAACATTTAAAACTATGATATGGCAGTATTTCTGTATCCCTTCACAGCATGATAGAGCCACTAAGACCATCATTAATACAAATTCCTTTCAAAATTCTTAATAGCTTAGTGATTTTTTCCCAGGATGTGTGAGCTCTACTCTGCAGGTGAGGAGTCTGGCTCAGAAGAATTCATACCTTCTGTCAATTCCTAGTAGTTCAAAAGACAGCAATTTTAAAATCTAGAGACCTTAGAATTCAAACATTTTCATGACAAGTTACAAACTGTCATTAAATTTGACTACCCAGCTAGCACATAAACAAAGTAATTTGACAGACAGAAGTAGACAAATGGAATTATTAAACACCAGCCTGTTTTTCAGAAGACAGGTTGAAAATGTTTGGTAAATTTAAGAGTTAGATTAAATAAAACTGAGTTTTCCTTCTTGAATTTGCTACAAATGTCCCTGCATCTCATTAAAATAATTAGTCTTATTCATGAACTATACTCACAATTAAGAAGAGTATGATCCTTTATTAGAAATGAGTACAGAAAAAAATCAAGAGTCTTGGAGTCAAAGAAATAAGTAAGAAGATATTTTAAGAAAGTGAATTCAACAATGCCAATGACTATTGAGATGACAAACAACAAAAGAACTGTTAATTTGGTGAAATGGGATTGCTAGTGACAAAGAAAGTAATTTTCTGTGTGGTTGAGGATTAATGCAAGCCAGATTACTGAATTAAAGAATAAATGAGAGATGCCTGTAATCCTAGAGGCTGGGGAGGCTGAGGCAGTAGGGTCACAAGTTCGAGGCCAGCCTGGACAACTTCGCAAGACCCTTTTTCAAAATAAAAAATAAAAAGCCCTGAGAATGTGGCTCACTGGTAAAGTACCTCTCTATTCAATCCCTAGTAACCCCCCAAACAAAACAAAACAAAACAAAACAAAAAAAGTGATGGCTGAGGAAGTAAAGAAAGCAGATGAGGAAGTAATTATAATCCCAGATTTCTTTGAATCTTCTCCCACTGAGATATACAGTAGAGGTCCCAACCCCATAACTCTTTACTTTATGCATGCTTGACCAACAAAATACATCATGCCAGTTTCCAGAACATGTCTTAAGAAAATGACAACTTCTACTTCTTCTTTCTGACAATGTAGGGAACATTCTGTGAGGAAGCCCGAGTCATATGGTAGAGAGGCCTGATTGGAAAATCAACCAGAGAACAATGATTTGCCAGTTATTTAAGGAACAATTGTGGAAGTGATCTTCACTCTCCAAGTGAGCTGTCACCACTGGTACAATTTAGATGAGAGGGCAAACTGTCCTGAGCCCTGCCAAAAATGCAGACTTGAGAACAAAGCAAATTATTATTTTTGTGTAAGCCATTGAGTTTTGGAGTGGTTTATTATACGGCAATAGGTGATTGATGAAATATTCATTCTGTAAGTGGGATGCTGCTGTATCAATACCCTAAAACCTATGTTACTGAAATTAGAACTGGAGGGTTATCAGCAGCTGAGAGTGCATTGAGAAATGTGTTTGTGGAAGCCCAGAAACTCTCAATGCTAGTAAAAGCCAAAAAGGTTGAAGAGAATGTTGGTAGAAGTCTAAAAGGTTTTACAATACTTTTGGCAAAGTTTAAAATGCAGAACATTGTTGAAAACTGGTAGAAAAGGGACCCTTAGTCTACAGAGGTAGAAATTTTGATAACACCTTCACCTGCTGAAATGCAGAAATGTGAACATGCTTATTGCATTTGATTTCTTAGTTAAGGTGATTTCCAAGCAAGTGTTGAAGGTCTTGCTTGGCTTCTTCTAGCTACCTACAATAAAATTAAAGAGAAAAAAGATAAGACAAAAAAAATATTGAGTTTTCCAAAATAATTTATAGGAAATATAAATTGGATAATTTATCCAGATATTTATCCAGTATCTGCCATGTCCAAAGATAAAATTTGTTTATTCTTAGCCTTTGTAAATAACAAAAAATTAAAATACAGCTTTCAATGGGTCATGGTGACACATGCCGGTAATCCCAGCAAATTGGGAGGCTGAGGCAGGAGGATGAAAGTTTCAAAGCCAGCCTCAGAAACTTAGTGAGAACCTAAGCAACTTAGTAAGATCTTATCTCAAAATAAAAATAAAATAAAATAAAAAGGGCTGGGGATGTGGCTCAGTGGTTAAGCGCCCCTGGGTTCAATCCTCAGTACGAATATATATATATGACTTCCAAGAAAAGATCAAACCCATAGTGAATCAATAAGATCCTTCATTCAAATATTATCAAAATAAGTCATACACAGAGGGACAAATACTGCATGTTCTCACATACTTACATGTGGAAGCTAAAAATGTTGATCTCATACAAGTATAGAACAGTTGTTTTAGTCAGTTTTGTTGTTGTTATTGTTGGTTTTGACACTATAACCAAAAGACCTGACATGAACAATTTTAGAGGAGGAAAAGTTTATTTGAAGCTCACAGTGCCACAGGACTCAGTTCATAGATGGCCAATTCTGTTGTTCTGGGCCAGAGATGAGGCAGAACATCATGGCAAAAGGATGTGGGTGGAGAAAAACAGTTCAGAACATGACAATCAAGAAGCAGAGAAAGCTCTCCCTCAACAGGGACAAAATAGATACCCAAAGTTATGTCCCCAGGTGACCCACCTCCCCCAGCCACATCCTGCCTGCCTATGGTTACCACCTAGTTAATCTCTATGAGGGGATTAATGCACTTTTGAGGTCAAAATTCTCATAACCCAATCATTTCACCTCCAAACTGTCTCGCATTATCTCACACATGAACTTTTGAGGGATACCTCACATCTAATCTATAATAATGGTTATCAGAGGACCGGAAGGGAGGAGCCTGGATGGGGAGAAGATGTTCAACAGGCACAGAAGTATAGCTCAGGAGAAATAACATAACTTCTGGTGTTTAACCACACAATAAGGCAACTATGATTAATGCCAGATCATTGTATATTAGGAGAGAAGCTAGTAGTTAATAAAGAAGATTTTGAATGTTCCCAATACAGAGAAATGATAAATGTTTGAGGTTATTTTTAGTTTAATTAAAAATGATAAAACAAACAAAAAAGATCTAAGGCAATGTCTTACTGAGCCTTTCAAACACACAAAAGGCTTTCCAAAGATGTTAAATGGCTGGCTTCACAAACTTTCTATTAAATAATAAGACTTCACAGAATTTAGGGACATTGTCCCCCAGTAATCCACAGTAGAGAAGGGTGGTACTGAGGATTGAACACAGGTCTGCCACCTGCTAGCCAAGCACTCTACATTGAGCTACACTCCCAACCTTGTTAACAGTTTTACATTCAGACAGGGTCTTGGTAAGTTGCTGAGGCTGGCCTCGAACTTCAATACTCCTGCCTCAGTCTCCCAAGTAGCTGGGATCACAAGTGTACACTAACATGCCCAGCTCAATAGATTTTTGTTTTTAGATTTTTCCTAGTAGAATGAACTCCAACAAGACACAGAAGCTGCAGCAGACATTCTTCTGGTCCACAGAAAACAAACAGGCATGTTGTGAATTGCCTATGGCAGGGCCATGTGGTTAGGACCTGAGGGGGTGATCTTTAGGCATCAAGGGTAAGAAACAAGGACTTCAGTTCTACAGGTACAAGGAACTGAATTCTTCTACAACCACAGGAACTTGGAAGAAGACCCTGGACTTCAGGAGAGACTGTAGCCTTGGCTAACCCCTTGACTTTAGCCTGTGTGATCCTAAGCCCAAGTTCCAGCTACACCATGGCTATGCTTCTGCTGTGGTTTGGATATGGCTTGTCCTCTGAAGCTCATGTAGAAGTTTAATACCCATTAGGAGATATTAAGAGATAGAACCTTAAGAATGAATAGGGTTTAGCTTTCATGAATGGATTAACCCATAATGGATAAATAGATGAAAGGATTATTGGGGTCTCTAGAGAGGGATCTGCTATAAAAGCAAGGTTAGTTAGGTCACTTGAGTTCTCTCTGTCTCTTGCCATCTGATGTCCTGTGAAGCCTTGGGGCTCTGCCAGCAAAAGAGTCATCACCAGGCATCATCCTTCAACTTTGGATCAGAACAGTGAACTCAAGTAAACTTTTCTTCTTTATAACTAAGTCTATAGTATTGCATTATTAAAAAGAAAACATAATGTGAGACAACCTCTGACCTATAGAAGATGTAAGATAAAACTGAATGTTATTTAACCACTAAGTTTGTGGTATTTATTTTGTAGCAGTAGAAAACTACTACATTCCTGTCCCCTTGCAGTTTATTCCCTCATCAGAGGCTGTTCTGATTTCAATTGCCATACCTTAGTTTTGCCTGTCCTACAATATAACTGTTCACATATTTAAATAAAATCTTTTGTATGACATCTTCCATTCCCATCATTGTGTATATCAGTAGTTTATTCTTTTTCTTGCCAAGTGTTCCACTGTATGAATACAGTGCAATTAGATCATTCGCCTGGTTTGGTCTGTTTCCATTAGGGGCTTTTCTGAATAAAGTTACTATTTTGAACACTCATGACCACAAACCTATAGTGGATCTGTTTTCTTTCTTTGGGGCAAATACCTGGATTAGAATTGCTGAGTCACAGGGAAGGTGGATGTGTATAAAACATTGCCAAACTGTTTTCCAAGGGATTATATCATTTGTTACTCCCACTCATAATGCATGAGCATGCCAACTCCTCTGTTTCTTGCCAACACTTGTTATTGCCAGTCCTTCTGTCTTTTTAATAGATTCTGGAACAAGGCTGCCAAGATTTGAATCTCAGCATTGCTACTTGATGCTATAACTTTGAGCAAGTTTCCCTCTGAAATTCGGTCTTCTTATTTGTCAGTTGAGGATAATATTAGTACCTCATCCACAGGATCATTTTGATGACTAAATGAGTTTAAGTCCTTAGAATTGCTCTTGACCTTTGGATAGAAAATAAATAAAGGCTATTTTATTTGGGATTTTTGCTCTCTTGTTCATGAAAAAGATTTGACTCTATATAATTTTCTTTCTCCCTCTTAACTTTTAGAGTTTTGCTGACTTCATAAATTGCACTGGCTTATTTTCTCACTTTTTCTATTCTCTGGTAAAGTTTATAAAATATTACAGCTATCGAAACCTTAAATAGTTGGTAAAGCTTACTCATAAAGCTATGTGAAACTGCAGTTTTATTTTAGGAAGATTTTTAACTTTTGGTTTTATTGCTTTGGTATATGAAAAGTCTAATTTTCTACTTCTTTTAGAGTAGGTTTGGTAAATTACGTTTTTCAGTAATTTGTCAATTTTATGTACTCATAAAATTATTGGCTAATTTCCTTTCAATGATTCTTCAATCTTTTTCCATCTCAAGTGTGAATGCAATTTTTTGCTTTTTTCTGTGATTTTTCCTTTTTTTTTTTTTTAAATTTAATCTCACTATCATTTTATCTGTTCTTAATGTATTGAGAGACTCATGTCCTAAATTTGTTGATGGGCTTCAAGGATAATTCTTCTCTTTTTTATTTTTTTAACTTCTTAATTTGGGTGTTTTGAATTTTCAGTCTTTCTTTTAAAAAATGTCAGAACTTAAGTCTAAGTCTATATTTACCTCTATGTCCACAGTTTGCTGCATACCAAAAGTTTTTATATGAAGTGTTTTCATTAAAACTAGTTCTAAATATTACTTATTGCTAGTATTTTTATTCTTTCATATAAATTGTGCATACATGTGTTTTCTAAAATTTCAGTATGGGAGCCGGGCACTGTGGTGCACACCTTTACTCCCAGCAACTCAGGAGGCCAAGGTGGGAGAACTGCAAATTTGAGGCCAACTTAGTGAGATTCTGTCTCAAAATAAATTAAAAAGCACTGGGGCTGGGCATGGTGGCACACGCCTGTAATTTGAGCACTTTGGGAGGCTGAGACAGGGTAATCGTGAGTTCAAAGCCAGCCTCAGCAATGGCAAGACACTAAGCAACTCAGTGAGACCATGTCTCTTTACCTACATAAAGCACAAAATAGGGCTGAGGATATGACTCAGGGGTGAGTACTCCCAAGTTCAATCCTTGGTACCAAAAATTTTTTAAAAACTTTTAAAAAGCACTGGGATGTGTCTCATTGGCAAAGGGCTCCCGAGTTCAATCCTTAATACTGAAAAACATAAAATAAAATTTCAAGTAGACATATTTCCTGGCCATCTTTTTGTTATTGGATTTTTGTCAATTAACTTTCTGTATATTTTGAAAAAGTACTGTCATTTATTTTCTCTATTCTAATCATATGGTAAATCACATTGTTAGTTGTCAATTTCTGGGACACTGAGACTACTGTAGTGCCTTGGTTATGCTTTGTTAATATTTGTGACTGCCCATTTCTCTGTCTCTCCTATAGCCTATGTTGGGCTACTATCCTTTCTCAACTGGATTCTGGCTTCACCCTCCTTTGCACTATGGTCGTGTCAAACTTCCATGGTGTTCTCCTCAAGTTTGGCATAAAATCCAAATTTCTCAGAGGAAACAAAAAAAGGAACAGTCAATAAGATATGATTAAAACTCAAGACTCTGCTGAAAGGGAGTTGAGCTACTTCAAGAATGGATTAATTCATGGCATGTCTCGCTTTATATAAGGCCATACAGCTATCTCATGTTATTTCTTAGTTTGAAAACAGATTCCTACTTTGAATCAGAAGGTGGGGTTCATCACCTGTATTTCAAAACAATGAAATACAATGAACTTGTATACAAGTTCATCACTTGTATTTCAAAACAATCAAATTATTTGCTTAACCCAAAGAGATCTTTGACAGAAAGTTTTAAGTACTTAAGAATGTACTTGATTTCTTTTCTATAAATATTTTTGATTTGCATTTCTCTAATTACTAGAGAAATTGAAATTTTTTTCATATATTCATTGATCAATTGCAATTGTATATCTTCTGAGAAGTGTCTGTTCAGTTCCTTAGTCCATTTATTGATTGGGTTATTTATTTATTTTTGTGTGTGTGTGTGTGGTTAAGTTTTATAAGTTCTTTGTATATCCTGGAGATTAGTGCTCTACCTGATGTGCATGTACTAAAAATGTTCTTCCACTCTGTGAGCACTCTTTTCACATTGTTGATTGTTTCCTTTGCCGAGAAGCAGCTTTTAGTTTGAATCCATGCAACTTATTAATTCTTGGTTTTATTTCTTGTGCTTTAGGAGTTTGACTGAGGAAGTCAGAACCTAATCTGACATGATGAAGATTGGACACACGTTTTCTACTATTAGGTGCAGGATCTCTGGTCTAATTCCTAGGTCCTTGATCCACTTTGAGTTGAGCTTTGTGCAAGGTGAGAGATAGTGATTTAATTTCATTTTGTCACATATGCATTTCCAGTTTTCCCAACATCATTTGTTGAAGAGGCTATCTTTTCTCCAATGTATGTGTTTGGCACCTTTTTCTAGTATGCGATAATTGCATTTATGTAGGTTTGTCTCTGTGTCTTCTATTCTGTACCATTAGTCTACATGTCTCTTTTGGTGCCAGTACCATGCCATTTTTGTTACTATAGATCTGTGGTATAGTTTAAGGTCTGGTATTGTAATGCTTCCTGCTTCACTCTTCTTGCTAAGGATTGCTTTGGGTATTCTGGGA
The DNA here is from genome assembly GCA_004024805.1 of Geosciurus inauris. Lineage (NCBI taxonomy): Eukaryota > Metazoa > Chordata > Mammalia > Rodentia > Sciuridae > Geosciurus > Geosciurus inauris. Next base: position 132,326 of record PVHX01003427.1, on the reverse strand, counting down.
ATAGAAGAAACAGGAAGATGGATATACGCCTCATTATAGAAGTGCTCCTGAATGATAATTTTACTCAGATGGATAGCGATACATTGACTCCCTTTGCCATTATTGAGCATTAGATTGTCATTAACACTGTGGTTTATTTTCTGTTAACTACAAAGTTGGAATGAGTAGAACTGCGTCCTCTTTTTCATAACGAAGGTTTAAAAACTTATTTTATCCGTGTATAACATACTCTAATTGTGAAATCATGCAATTGGTTCCTTAGTTCAATAAACTCAAAACTAATTTTAAAACCTATAATCTATATTAACAAGCAGGAGTACAAAGTGAATAATGAATCAGATAATACACTATATGTTTCTTTTCATTTTCCTGTTTGTGTGCAAGGCACACACTCTCACATTCTTAGTTATCAGTGATCCAGTTGAAAAAGTGCCTGGCACTTTAAATTCTTGGACAGAAGGGGAAATTTTGTTGATAATATATCAATACATCTAATATGTTGGCAAAATTTCATTTAGTAAAAATCTTTAGATAGGGAAAAGCAAATTTTGTGAAGAATATCACCATGGTTATAAACAGACGAAGAAACAGATGTTAAAGTAACAGTGTTGATGTAGATGTTTCAGAGAAACAATGTTCAGTCAATAATTCTTTGCCAAAAGCCTGTAATGTTCAGCACATACACGAGTATGTAGGCATTAAACTCAAGTGAGATGCAAACTGTTTTCTAGGTTAGGGTTATGCTAAGAGTAGGTGATTTAGGTGATGGACTTCATTAACGTACTGCCTTGCAAAGTGTATCGACAGCTTCTGCTTTCCCTGTAATAGGTTTATGGCTAAAACTGGGCCACACTAGCTCAAAATAGCTCAAAATACCAGGAACTTACTGATTCCGTGGTCTTAATAATTGTTTCCTGTGTCATCATCAGAAGAAGAAACAGAAATGTAGCATGACGACTCCTAGACTAGTACTATCCAACAGATATACAAGTCAGAAGTGCAAACCACATGTGCAATTTAAAACTTCCTGGTTCCACATTAAAAAAGGAGGGTAATATTAATAAAGTGTTTTATTTAACCCTATGTCCAAAATATTATAACTTCACTATCAAATCAATGTAAAAAGTATTAATCAGATATTTCACCTCCTATTTTCATACTAAACCTCCAAAATCTTTTGTGTGTATTACACTTATAAGACATTTCAGTTTGGACTAGTCATGTTTCCAGTGCTCAACAGCCACATGCCGCGAGTGCTTACTATATTGACTGTCCACTTCTAGGCAAAAGAAAAGAAAGAAAGAAAACCAGAAAATAAAAAGGAAATACAAAAAGACAAGATTTATAGAATGGAGCTCTGTATCTTCACTGCATCTCTGTGGTAAGAGAAGGTTGAGAATATATTTAGCTTTTGCCCAGCATGTAATCCCAACTACTCATACGGCTGAGGCAACAGGACCACAAGTTCAAGGCCAGCCCTGGGCAATTTAGTGAGACCTGGTTTCAAAAAAAAAATTTAGTAAGAACTGGTCTCAAATAAAAGTGGAAGCTAGAGAGGAAAAGTGAGGAGAAGGTGTGTGTAGTTGTGGGGGGATATCATCAAAATAGAAGGTAGAGGAGTAGAGCAAAGAGATTGGGGGAGAAAGGAGGAGGGGGAAAGCCAAATTATAATGTGAAATTTTGTGCATGTACTATCATGTGCAATTATGTACACTATTATGTACAATTATAATGTGCCAATAAAAAATATGAAAAATAAATGAAATAGATGTCATAAGGGAAGTGGGGGGGACCCTGGGGATGTAGCTACGAAGTAGAATGCTTCTGGGTTCAATATCCAGTACCAAAGGATAGTAGAATGAAAAGAATATGCCTAGCTTTCATTTTAAATCCTGATGAATTGAAATATTTAACATTAGCAATGTTAATTTAAATATCTGTTTAATGAACATTTATTATTTGTTGACTTTGTACTTGGGTTAGTGTTGTAAATACTTCCCATTATTATAAAGATTATATTATCACGAGAAAGATGGACACATAAATATTTGTTGAGTGTTTGCTGATAGAAATTCTTTTGTTTTCTCTGTGCTATCTCAGGCATATATCAGGTAGGTACTATTGTTCTCTCCAACTCACAAATAAGAAAATGATAAGATAATTAAATTAGCTCCTTGCTGGAATGTCCTCTTTTTTTTTGCCAAATTGAAGTGTTGGGTTCTCATCTGAAAGTGCCAAGGGCTATGATCTTCACCTGTGGCAGTCCATTTAGAACCTCCTGGGAAAAATTCTTAGAGATATGAAAGCCCAGGAACCTCCCTGAGAAATTCTGATTAGCTGGACTGACTTTAAGATACCCAGGTAGTTTATGATTTTTTTATATATCTTTTTTAGTTGTAGATGGACATAGTATCTTTATTTTTTTATTTATTTTTATGCTGTGCTAAGAATCAAAACCAGTGCCTCACACATGCACTTTGCATTGCTATATCCAGCTATGTCATGAAAGATACTTACTGATCTTTTTAGTAACTGGAGCAAGCTGCTGCTGTGGGTTTCAGATAATCCTCACTTGTCAATGAGCACCGCATGTGAAGTATGTTCAAAGCAGAATTTTTATTGCCCTAGAAATTTTGTACTGTTTTACATAGAACTCAAGGCATGACACCATGTAAATTGAATGGCATGAGAACAATGAGATGAATGAGCAGAAATAATTTAAGGATTGGAAAGCATTTCTAAACAACAAAATGGAAATATTAAATCAGATCCTAGCACAGTGCTGCCGATTGTTGACTCATTCAGTGTACATGATGTACATTTCATGATGTGTCTGTATCAAATAAAACAAGGTCATCCTGTTTTATTGGGTTAATGTGTTCCCGTTTTCATCACAATTGGTCATCTTGTGAGTTGCAGGTTGTCCTCCATATTCTGCATTTGATATTCTTCGTCTGGCTCCTACACCTGTTCAGCTCATTCAACAGCCATTGAACTGCTCACTGTCTTCTTCTTCATCTTCCTCTATGGTATATACAATTGATGTCAGCTGCCTATATGAATTATCAGGTTACCTTTCCACTACAAGTGCCATATCTGTGACATAATCCTTATCAGGGAGGTATAAGCACAAGTCCCCAAGGGGAAGGAGGAAAGTTCCTTCCCAAATATAAAGGAAAATCCTACTGAATCCTTTTCCCTTTTCCCATCCACCTCCTTCCTGTTGGAACAGAAACACCATGTCTCACAAGTTTAATAGTCATATTGTAACCAAAGCGATAAAAGAAAGGAGGTTAGAAGGTATGCAGGTCTTTGATAAAGTCTTTGAGTAATCCAACCACTCCTCAACTGCCTACAATTAATATTTTTTTATACAAGAACAGAAATCCCCAGTTTTATTTATTCCATTGCTTGTCAAGTTTTTTGTAAGAGCCAAATTCAATCCTAATTAAAACATATATTAAACTCCTCAAGATTATACCCTTCAAACTATTAGATGGTTACTTTTTTAAACATTAGCATATTCATGATAACTTCAAGCTTTCATCTACTGATATTGCCAACCAAATCTTGCCATTGGGTAAAAGTCCTGACTGCCTTGCCAGTTTGTAGGTATATCAACATGTAGAACTGCTCTATTCTTGAACCTAAATGTCCACAAAGGCCCATGTATTAGTCCTCAGCATGGCACTGTTGGGAAGTGGTTGAACCTGTAAGAGGTGGGACTGAGAGAGGTCTTCCAGTCATTGGGAACATGTCCTTAAAGGGGATACTGGGAACCCGCTCTCTTCCTCTTTCCTTCTCTATTCCTGGTCATGTTAACAACCTTCTTCTGTAGTGTGCTCTGCCAGAATATACTGCCTTGCCACAGATCCAGAACAATGGGCCAACTATGGACTGGAAACTCTGAAACTATAAGCCAAAATAAACCTTTATTCTTTTATGTTGACTATCTCAGGTATTTTCCTACAGTAATGGAAAACTGACTAACATAAGAAGTTAGGGAAATTATTCCTTTCCTACACACCTGAGTGGTTCTAATGATCAACATTTGTGACATGAAAAGACCCTGTAAGCTCAGTAACACTGGCAATCCATAATTTGCTTGCTTATAGTGAGCTACATTCTTTTCATCAAGTCAACCCCTCTCTCTCTCCTCAATCATTTTTAGCATGTGGAGAAGAATCTTTTCTGCATCTTTAGCACATAGCTGTAGGAGGGTGTTTCATCCTATAGGTAACCTCTGTACATAAGCACAAGGTGTTCCTTGACTAGACTAGAATTCCTAAAGATTCTTTGACACTAAAGACACAGAGACTAGATCCTTCTAAAGCTACCAGCATAACAAAAATAAAGAATGCATGGGGACACAGAAACTTGCTGGTTAAATTATTAACCAAAAAGAACTTAGTATACTAGGGGGAAAGTGCTATGTTTAATATTTTAGAACCTTTTAAATCCCTGCAGTAGTGAGCTACTGTACTTTAGTTGAGATTAGTGCCACGTAAACTTGCCAAGATAAAGCACCCTTGTCAAATGACTGTTTCCCAGCTGCTTTATGATTAGCAATACAACAATCATAGAACCACATCTTGTGATCCCCTACCTGCTAAACAGTTTCAATACACCAGAATTTTACATTAAATGAAAATGAGTATTAAAATCCATTTTAGTTTATGTTGATTGGGCCTCTGCAGTTCTGAAATTTCTGATTTCCTCTTTATATCATTTTGTACTGCATTTTAACATTCTGAGCTTAAAAAGCACAAATTCATTTTAGCTTTCATGTCGCTCATTTCTAAGCAAAAAGAAACACATTTTTTTCTTTTTCTGAAAAGAAACACCATTACAAATTTACCTAGACACAAACATATTTTCAGTGGTTATCCGGGCCATATTCAAAACCATTCCAGTGGAAGAAAATGACTGTGTGGCATTCTTTACATTTTTAATTCCTGGCATTATTCTTGTAACTTCAATGATTTCATTATTAAGTCAAAACGGAGGCCTTGGCAGCAAAATCCCTTGAAAGATGAACAAAGCAGGTTAATTAGAAGCATTTTGACTTTTCTTAGGTTACGAATTCTCATGAGTATAAGAAATGGAGGATAAATCTCATAATACAAGAAGAAAAATGACATTGTTGTTATATTCCCAGATGAATAAGCTAGACTCTAGAAAAGCTATCATTTATGGAAAATCTTTAACAATAGTGGGATTTTTTTTTTCCCTGAGAGAATTGGCCCCATGCCTTTTTTCTTGCTGAGAATTTACTCCCTATTGCTACCACAGCATCAGCATTTTTACATAACATTTTCTTTTCTCTTCTTTTTTTCCCTGTCTTACAGCAATTCTTTCCCATGTTTGGACAGAAGTGTGGTGTGTGTGTGTGTGTGTGTGTGTGTGTGTATGTATGCGATCACAATGATCTATAGTCTTCTTTCAATAATCATCATGGACATTTTCCACTTCCCAGATTACCTCCGGCACTTTCCGAGCCAGCTTCTCCCACTGTGCAGCAGGCTTCCAGGATAAATTCCCTGCCATCAGTTGCTGTGTGGGCAGCAAATGCAAACTAATTTTAACCTGAGCTTAACCAAAGCATTATTAGAATCTTAAAACCACAGAAAACAAATCATATGATAGAGGCCAAAGGCAAATAGAAATGATTTGTGGAGAAAGTATGTGGCTGCGTCATGTGGGGGGTTATTCCAATCTCTGATTCCTTTAATGATAACTTGGGATAGAGTCTATAGCTTTGAATATGTATTATTCCTAAAGCACATGTCAGACAGACAATATTTATCTGGGTCAGTGAGTTCAGCTGGTGTGATGTTCATAAGGCCAAAAGCATGGGCTCCTTCTCCATAGTGACCTGGAAAATGTGACTCTAGTAGAAAAACAAACCTATTCTACATTCACAAGTTGTACCCCTAAAGCTGGCCAGACATCTTGCAAATGCATGCTGTGGGTAACAAGTCGGGTGGATGTGCTCCCTCGTAACAAGTCCCATACAAATGTTCTAGAGCTGACTCAAATTAAGGTCCTTCAGGTAGAAAGTCAGGATTGTGGATGATCACAGTACTGGAATTCATGCACCAGGCATATAGAAGCATACCATTGCCACTTTCTATAGGAAAATTGTAAAATGTTGTTACTTATACTGGCATAGACACGTTTTAAAGAATTGATAAATTTTTCCAATGGTTTCCACTATTCTCAGGGTCTGCATCTTAGGTGTGGCTCAGTGTCTTGGCTACTTAGGAAGTCCCTGTATAGAATTATCATCTTTGCAATAAGAGACCTGAGATCAAATCTTTCTATTCATGCATGGCCTTGGGCAAGGTACTTACATTCTTTAGTCTAGGTTTCCTCATATGCAAAGTAAAGGTATAAAAGAGCCATAGGGAGGATTCCGTGAGATAAAAAGCATGTAAAATTACTTAATACCTAAGACATAATAAATGGTTTCATAAAAACCACTTTCATCATTATTATGCCATGGGCTAGCATATGAACAGTGGTTGGTATGGTGTTAATTTCATAATATGCAGTCAGTAAAGATGAGTTCCCATTCCCCTTCCCTGCTTGATGAGTTTCTGTTGTTTTTCTGTTGGCATTCCCCTTTCTTCATTGTGTTGAGTTCCTTGCATTTTACTGGGCACTCTGATCTTCCAGCCCAGGGCAATCCCGCTCCACACATCCTGGTGCATTGCTAGCTCAGCTGTGCTTCATCCTCCAACCCTGCATTCCTGCCTTGACCATGTTCCCATGTCCTTTCTCTGGAGCAGACATCTTGTTATTTAACCTTCTCCAGAGCTCATCAGGAGATGATGATGTATCCACCTCTCAAAAAAAAGTATATTCATGATGTTCTTCCAGAAGCCAGATGTGAGGGATGCATTTAGGAAGGATAGGCTACTTAGTTTCCAGGAGGTTGAACTCTGTAGATTTCTTATTCTCTAAGAGCTGTGTTCTGTATTAAAGACATAAAGAAAAGTGAGTCTGTTACCTCCTCCTAGTCCTGACAGATATGCGTGGTTAGACAGCAGGCACACCCTCCCAGATTCCGAAGTCTCATGATCTGGTTAATTTAACCTTTAATTGCATCAACATAGTTCCTTGAAGACCTGCTGACACCATTGGCATAAAAACAAAACAAAACTTGGAGAATGCCTTGCTACTGCTATCTCAATTCTTACTCGGAATGTATACCATAAAGTGAGCACTGTCCAATCAACAGCCTGTGCTATTCTTGTCAATCAATACAACCATAACAACCATTTTGCTGTGATCTTTTCTTCCTTCCTTCTGCTCCTTCTTTTCTTTCTTCCCTTCCTTTTCGTTTCTTTTTTTCCCTTAGTCTATGAAACTAGATCCCTCAGATGCCACTTGGGGAGTGCCTACTTTGGGCCACTAAATCCAATTTTTCCCCAAGGTGGCTGTCCTCTTTTGGGTTTTCACACACTGTACCCCTCAACTTGCCTACCAGGTTGACAATATCTTTATCACATTCAGTCGACTGGATTCATTTTTTATTCCCCTCTTAAGTGAAATTGAAAGCAGCCTTCACAAAAACACATTTGTGAGTATAAGGGAAATTTCTAATGAACCTTCACTCCATTCTACCATGTTAGGTTTCTCAAAATTTACTGTTTTGAGTAGGACTCTAATATTGCTTCTGTAGTTCAGTGATTTGAGGAGTAGAAATCACTGAATTCAACTTTTCCATTTGCATCTGAGACAGTGCTTTTAATTCACCTTCCAAGCCATTAGAGAAGAAAAATCTCATTTGCCTCCTTCATAGGAAACTGGTTCAAAAAAAAGAGTACAGACAAAGGCCTCCACAAGAACCCCGCCAGAACAGCCCATGATTCAAGAACTTGGTGCAGGACTAACCAGTACTAAACCCAGAGCAGCCCTCCCCTATCTTATCTCACCTTATCTTATCCTATTTCACCTTAATCTTATCTTAATCTTTTTCCAAGACCTGTCTTAATCAGATTTGATATCTTCTGTTTTTAATTCAACTCAATCTCAGTTTGTCCACAGATGTGATTTTTCTATGTGATTATTCTAGACCTCCTCAGATATATTTGACTGACATTTGTACTTTATATCAGTTTTGAAAGCAATTGGTAGGAATCACAGAGACAAGGTTGTGACTGCAAGGATCTTGGTATGGAAGACATAACTGAATGAACAAAGACTAATAAATTGCATATTTCAAAAGTGTTATCCCTGCATAAATGAATGACTTTTTAGAAAACATCTAAAGGATTTCTTCCCCAACCCCTCCTTCATATAATATCCATCAATAAAAGCAGAACTGTTAAGATTTTTTTCCGCAGATTCTCCAAAGAATTTCTGTGAAAACTGACAGTTGGAATACTAGGAAGAGACATCTTTCCATATGGCTTGAGAAGCTAAAATTTGGTCTACAACTTGGGAAGGCATGCTCTAATATTTTCTCACCACCCCATGAATAGTGTCAAATTTATTCATTCATTCAAAACTAATGCCTATTGAACACTTATAGAGGATTAGACACACAAGATTCAACGATGAAGTCATTATCTCTGCCCACCATCTAACAGGGAAAGAGACACATAGACAAATCACGATATGAGGTTAATCATAGATAATTGACATATTTTAATACTTAGTTTCTTTATTGCCTATAAATATCCTGCTTTTGAATACTATTAAAATATTGAGTCCTTTAGGATGAAGTTAGGAACAAATATTTTGCTAAATTCTCACTATATTCTTATCAATATTATTCCCATCCTTGTTTTGTTTTTTAATTTATTTTCCTCCTAGGTTCCAGGTCCTCAACTAAACAGTTTCCCCTGGTTTTCTTTTTGCTGACAACCACGAGTCAGCATTACAGGTTTAGTGTTTCTAGTAGACCCCAGATCACTAAATAAATATAGTCAGACCTAAAATTATTTGACAATGCTCTTGTTTGAGTTTCTAATGCAATTATATACTGGAAGGTACTTGAATTGAAGACAAATATGAAATACTCTTTATTGAGACTTTCCCTTTAATCAAGAACTCAAATTTTAAAACCCAATATACTAATAAAGTCCTTTATTATGGATTTATTCATTGATTCTAACAGCTGTCACAATTTTTTAAAAAATGTGTAGGTCTCAGAACACCAAGTATATTCATTAAAAAGGTATATCTTAATTCAATTACAAAAGGTAAAAGATCTCAATTAGTCAAACTAAATTCTTGTATATTCATACAACTTAGCATGTTATTTTTTTCCACAGAATATCAGGACCTGGAAATGTATTTCCTTTCTTTATACTGAATGAACTTATTAACAATGATTACAATGATCAGAAGTGAAAGGTTTAACGGAGCTGACATTTAGGAGCTCATAACTGGCTTTCAAAGTTACCATATTATTAGATGGATAGGAGAATTTTCTGTCATTTTATCTTGTTCCAATGGGTTGGTTCCACAGGCAGTGGTACATCACCAGAGGAGGGCATGGAATCCATGAGTTTAAAATAGGATCCAATAGAAATCTTACAGAGAGCCATCGATTTTGGGGAGTCATACCTAGACTTTCAGCACTCTTAGAATGTGCTGTCTCTGTACAAATTGGGAATTATTCTTTGCCTATAAACCAACTACATGTGTTTGTGTGTCTGTATTTTTCACTTTGTTCCTGTTACATCTATTTCTATATTATTCCTTTAGCCTCTAGAAGAAATTGATTTTGCTCAGGTTCTACTGTGTAAGGAGCATTTTTAATCTAGTGTATTCATTATATGTACCAGAATGCTAAGATTTTTCAGTCGTATCCCTGGGTTAAGCATCTATCTATAAAAATAATAGGATGGATCTTTACTAAATCTTAAACCACAGAGACTGCTATGGAAAGAGATGCCTATACACTTCACTTAGGTACAATAGAAAATGAAGCCTTGGTCTAATGTTAACACTCAGTCTAGCCCTTCCTTAAAGTGATGACGGTCTTAGGTAAAAGTCTTCTTAAGTTTTTTTATCTTTTTCAAGTTTTAAGTCTTTTTCAAGTTTTTAGTCTTTGCTAAAAACTTGACTTTAGCCTCTTTAAGTATGGATCCTCATCTTTGATTTTTTTTTTCTGGCACTGCTTTGCTCCCTTGCTAAAAGTAAATTTTATAAGGCAAGATTTCCATCTATTTTGGTCTATTTTATTTCTTTCTGAATTTCCCATGCCTGGATGGTTCTAAGTCTTACTACTACATTAACTTTTTCTCTGCCTTCTAGGGTGGTAATGACTCAGCTTTTCTGTATAATTGCAATATGTTTGCTTCTATGTAGTCTACTAATGAATTCTATGCACATATATATATGCACATGTGTGTGTATGTGTGTGTGTATATATATATATATATATACACACACACACAGAAATGATTATATATACACATATGTAATTTTTCCCCAGAGCTGGGGATTGAACCTGGGGCTTTGCACATGTTAACCCATGTTCTATCACTGAATTATGCTCTAAATCAATATATAAATATTTGCATACAAATATACATATATATGAATACTGATGAATTGTTATATTTATTTGCATAAATTTATATGAACATATATCAATATTTATATATGAATATAAATTTATTACATGAAAATTTATTTATATAAATGAATATTTAGATAATAAATATATTTTCATGAATTTATATCAACAAATTACATGTATTTTTATACAATTATACTTAAAATATTTAACAAATATGTATGTATGTATATATAATATGTATTTATATATAAACACATACATATATTGCACACATCCCATGGAATATCATCTTTTCCATTTTTTTTAACTAACATTTCACCATAGTGTTTATTCTAATTCTGATAAATAAATCAGTTTGGTATAATAAGGGAGTTTTTAATGTTTGTTTTATAAAACTGGGTGATCTGGCGTTAGATGCATTGGAAGTTGTGATCTCAGATAATTTCTGCACTTTATCAGCTAGTAGTATGGGGAAAGTAATTTACTTCCTTGAGCCAAAGTTTTCTTAACTGAAAAATTATAATGCTTATTTCTTTGGTTGTTGAGATTGCAATACAGCAATATACATGAAGTGCTTGGAACAATGTTCGGCACCTAGTATTTGCTCAATAAATGTTATCACCATGATGGTCATGGGCTCATTCTCTCTCTGAGATTCAGAAATATAACATGGTAATGACAAGGTTATATGATGACATGGTGGCATATAGAGAATACCTGGCCAGAATTACTGACTCTGATATCTTACATGCATGACAAGACCCAATTAACCAGAGGATAATCCAATTGCTTATTTTGACTTTAACATTCAATTCTGCATAATTGGCCACTATTCGACTATTCAAAATGTATATTTTCTCCTGCTAGTGGAAGGGCATTAGGCAAGCCCTGCCTTTTTCACTATCTGAAATGTTCTAGTGCGAAATTCATGCAAGTTCTAAATCAAAATTCCTTTCTCAATCCCCAAAGTTAAAACAGTGGCTTACAAAATTGTATCAAAACAAGCAACATATCCAGATGTGAATATCAGTACATTAGTTCTACAGAATTCTAGATTTTGAACACTATTCAAATGCCAATCACTCCTGCATTATTTTCTCAGTCACATAGGACTACATGGGTATATGGCAAACAGTACCTGAATTATCTTTGTAATTTTACTTGAATTGCCTCATACAGCTGTTTCAAAATTTCAAAAAGTTGCTGGTATCTACTCTACAATCCTCTGAACCTCAGTTAAAAAAGATGTTGCAAAAATCTCAGCTGTTCACTTAGACATTACCAAGTCATGTTTCACAACGTCAATAGGTTGTAGGGAGGTTCTATTAAGAAGACTTGGATTTGAAAAATAGGTCTACACCTTCAATGTTTCCAGGTGCTGTAGCTCAGTTCCACCATGGGAACATCTCCCATTGGGTTTTCTTCTTTGTCCTTAAGACAACAAAGCTTGAGATTCTAGATTTGCTTCCAGATAGAAGCACAAAGTGATTCTCTGTATCTGCAAAGCTAGATGTGTGGGAGAGAACAGAAAATTCAAGATGCCATAGGGAGCCACCTTCTGGAGGAGCAGAGTGCCATGTAGAGGGATGGAAATCTAGAGAAGCTGCGGTGCTGACGGCCATCTTAGGTTTCGGAGATTGATATCTGGGATATTATTTCTAAAAAAACTCAAGACTTCCGAGATCAGGCAAGATCAGGCACATTCAGGGTGGTATAGCCCTAGACAAAATTCAAGATTTGATGATTCATTAAGGATGAAATTCAGACAGATCAAGACCATCAACTTGTTCAGCATACATCTAGCTCCTCTTTTGCCTTATTCCTGGCATTTGTTTTAAAATATTTCCATCAGTTTATTGCCAATTTTATTCAACAGAGATTCATATAGCACTTAATGTATGTTGAGAGCTACTCCAAGAATTGAAAAATATTAACTCAGTGGTTCTCCACCAGATGCCATACTGGAAATATTTTTGGTTACTGGGATGAGAGAGGGAGTGTTGCTTTGTCATCTAGTAGGTGGGAGCCTGAGATGCTGCTCTGTGTTCTGTAATATGCAGGACAGCTCACCTTCTTCCACCCCAACAAGAAATCATCCAGCCCAAAACATCAATAGCACTAGTGTTGAGAAACTCTGTATAAACTCATTAATCTTCTTAACAGCCTTATTAAGTAAGCACTGTTATTCTTCTCATTTTACAGATAAGGATAGTGAGACACAGAGAGGTTAACTAACTGGCTCAAGGTCAAACAGCTGATAAGTGATGCTTAAGACCAAGCAGCCTGTCTCTGCATAATCCATTCTCTATCACCTTACCAGGCTGCCTCTCCTGCAGGCTTTAATGGAATTTACCTCCACTATTTTGAAATCTCATAAAGAAAGGCCACTCTTCATGTCATTCTATTTCCTTACCTCCAGACCACAGTGCCCAGACACTGCTGGTTTTGTTCTATGTGGTACCTTCCTTCGAAGGATGCCTTGGTATTCTAACCAGAGCAGGTATGTCTGACCCAGGGAATTTACTCCTCCCCGATGCTGATCTCAGCTTGAAGTGCATCCTTAATACTACTCTGAAATTATTCAGTCTTTTTATCCACTTTTTCAATACTTCTAGCCTTTAGGCTCTTTTTAAGCTAATTTATGTATGCTTCAGAGGTAGGTAAGGAGTAATGAAATTTAAATGAATCTCTTTTGTGACAAGTTAACAGTCCCAAGAAGATGTAAATATACAGTTTGAAAAATTATGAATCAAATTAAAATTATCCCATTATCTGAGCATTCTTTATATTGTAAGGACTTTTTAGGTCCTTAGATTTCCTACTTAATGCTAAGTTCAATATAAATACATTAGTGACACTTGCAAAAATTGATGATGAAGTGACATGATAAATCCATACTTAAACTGAAAAAAATAAGTGAAACTGGGTATTGTGTTATCTCTACAGTATTCGGTGTATATTCCCCAGAAAAACAGGATTTCTAAGCAATGTGTGAATGCTGTCACATAAAATATATGATGGAAAATATACTAAACATGCAAGTTTCAAAAAGCTGTTTTAAAGTTTGCAAAACACTTGCTGCCCATCAAACAATGTGTGGGTGGACAGCTTTGCTCTCAGTAAATAAGAAACAGGGAGTAATAATTGGGCTTCTTTTTACTTTTCTGCACAATGCGGCATTGTTGTTTCTGTATGATGTTGGGAAACCATGATGCTTCATCATAACTGCCTAGATTTTTCTGATGTCATGACACAGATGGCCTGTGACCCCGAATTACCTGGTGTGACATGGTGGGAGCATATAAACTCTGTGAAAACATCATTACCAGCCCATGGGTGCTGAAGGTGCTATACACAGAAGGGAAGAGAGAAAAGGGAAGCCGATGAGAGGAAATGAGCCAAATCTTGAGTCTGCCAGCATTCAGAAAAAAGAGGAGGACCAGTAAAGAAGACAAAGAAAGAAAAAGAAAGACAATGAGTACACCCAGTACTTAGGGAGATAGCACAAATACCCAGTGTCATTTTAATTTTATCAGATGAGTATGGATTTATCATGTAATTTCATGTAATAATCCTCCCTGTTTGATGACAATGTTATCTTCTGAAATATGTGAGAGTGAATAAACAACATCAAATATGCTGTAACTGATTGAGTGAAACATCCTCAACCTGTTCTGTTTGGGTGGGCATTTTGTTTGCTTGTGTGGTATTTGTTTTTTGTTTTGTTTTGTTTTGTTTTGTTTTTCCTGTTTGTTTGAGACAGGGTCTCACTAAGTTGCCAAGGCTGGGCTTCAACTTGTGATCCTCCTACCTGAGCCTCCTGAGTAGCTAGGATTACAGGCATGTGCCACCATACCTGGCTCCATTTCATGCCTTTCTAGCTGACAGTCAGGCCTGGTTACCCAGTCTTGGGATATAAGTTTTTCCCATGAATTGCTTTGCTTCTGGCCAATTCACATAAATGACTCCCTATTCAGTCGGGTCTCCTGAGCCCCCTAGGATCACCTCAGTCACCAGGAGCAGGGGCTGGCATTAGATGCAGGATGGAAGAGAACAAGAGGAAAGAGAAGGCCCCTTCTGCCCAGAAATCCTAGACTCTCTTCTCAGTCCCTCTTTTGTTCGGTAATATTCTTTCCGTCACAGAAATAAACTCTGGACTATTTCTTCAGTGTTCTCCTGTTAATCTAAGCTGATAACTTGGGAAAATGAATTTTGTTTCTGCTTCCTTTAGAGAACTGATATTTTGAAACCAGGCATTTTTGGTTTCTGTTCACATTGTGCTGCAAAAGACAGACCAGCAAACATTGAACATGGGCCTTGCCTTTTAAATATTAAAAATTGTTACCTCTAGCCACAATTCTTCTGTTAGTCAGTCCCATTGCAAATGGTAGAATCACTAAGCCTTTGTCAATAGTAATTCTGAGACCAAAATTTGAATTCTCCTTTGTGTTCTGTGTGTTGGCACACATGTGTGCAGAAGTTAATGGACACACTGTGTACAAAGGTGCCATGACTCTCCCTCATTAGGGTGAACAAGGTATCAGAATGCCAGGACATTGGTCTGCTTTTCAGGTGGTTAGCTGGAGAAAATTGGTCCTATCAAAACTTTCCTCCAAATACAGTTACTATATACCTCGCATCATTTGGTGTGAAAGATCCCTTAGCACTAAGTGGAAGTAGCGTGAACAATTCCATTGTATAACAGACAATTCCATTGTGAAACAGACATATAAAGAGCTTCCCCTCTCCCCAGTAACCATGCTCTGCTTGTCTTAAAAACTGGTCTTCTAAATCAGAGTAAAGGATCCCATGTGGTTGATGGTCTCATCACTGCATTTATTGGGAAACACAAAATGCCTCTTTGAGAAGCAGGATAGATGGCCAATAAATATATGAAAAAAAATGTTACATCTTTGGCCGTCAGGGAAGTGCAAATCAAAACTATGCCAAGATTTCATCTCATTCTAGTTAGAACGACAATCATTAAGAAGAAAGATTAGTGTGGGAGACAAAGGGAATGAAGGGAAGGGAAGAAGGATGTACAAAGACTGGAATGAATCTGACATAACATTCCTGTGTGTATACACGAGTACACGACAGTGAATCCACCATCATGTACATCCACAAGACACTGATTTTATAAAGTTATAGTTATATAAGTAAATAGCAGAAAGATCAGTAGAGGGAAGGAAATGGGGGTAGAGGAAGAGAATAGAAGGGAAAAGGAAGTACTGAGGACTGAATTAGAACAAATTATATTCCATACTTTTTATAATTGTGTGAAAATAAAGTCTACTGTCATGTATAACTAAAAATAACCAACAAAAAAAACCAAATTAAAAATAATAAAACAAGAAATAATTTAAACTAAGGTGGCCAGATCCTCTCAAATAAATATATTCAAATAATTATAAAAAGTACAAATTATAACCTGGCACAGTGGCTCACTCCTGGAATCCTAGCAACACAGGAGGCTGAGGCAGGAGGAGCTCAAGTTCAAAGCCAGCCTCAGCAACTTAGTGAGGCCCTAAGCAACTTAGTGAAACCTTGTCTCAAAATTTAAAAAAGTGAAAAAAGAAAGAGCTGAGGATGTGTATCAGTGCCCCTGCATTCAATCCTTGGTACCAAAAAAATAAAGAAGACATACAATAAATACTGGTGAAAATAGGAAGAAAAAGGAATTCTTGTACATTGTGGGAAGAAACAAAACTATGTATAATTCAACCATATGCATAATTATGTTTATAGCAGCACAATTCACAATAGCCAAGTTATGGAACCAGCTTAGGTGTCTGTCAGTGAATGCATATATAAAGAAAATGTGGTATATATACACAATGGAGTTTTATTGAACCACAAAAATTATAGAAATTATCTTATTTGCAAGAAAATACATAGAGGAGGAAGCCTTCATGCTAATTGATGCAAGCCAGACTCAGAAAATCAAGGGTCCTATGTTTTCTCTCACATGTGGAAGCTAGAGAGACAAAAAAAAAAAAAAGGAATCTCAGGAAAACAGAAGGGAGACCAGGAGGAGGAAGTAGGTGGGGAATGGAATTGGTCAGATTAGGTTATGTGCCAATGTGCCACAATAAATCCCAGTATTATGCATCAGCAATTTTTTTAATAAAGCAATTTTATAATTTGAACATTTTTTTTTTTTGGACTGGGGATTGAACCCAGAGGTGGTCTACCACTGATCTATATCCCAGCCTTTTTTTTTTTTTATTTTGGGACAAGATCTCCCTAGATTGCTGAGGCTGGCCTTGAATTTGTGATCCCTCCAATATAGCCTCAGCCTCCTAAGTCACTGGGATTTTTGGCATGTGCCACCAGGCCTAGCTTTGAACACTTCTTTAATGCAGATCTAACATCCAACAACATACAAAGACTGTATATGTGCCATTTGATGAGTTTTGCCAGATACATATATCTGAATAACCCACATCCCTATCAGGATACAAGATATTTGATCACTCCAGAATATGTGCTCAGGAACCTTCCCAGACGTCCCCTTATCTGGTTTCTGTCACTTTATAATAATTGTGCCTATTTTGAAAATGACATAAATGATTCACACAATATTATGTATAAGAATTATTTTACTTTTTCTCACTTTTTTTTATCATGTTTTGACATCTTTCCCTGGTGTTTCTTGTATCAGTTCATTTCACCAACTGCTGAGTATTATTCTGTTATACAAATGTACAATGATTTGTTTCTTGATTCTATGGTTTGTGATACCTGAGATGTTTCCCATTTGGGGCTATTATAAATAAAGCTGCTATGAACATTCTTGTTAGAAAAAATAAAAATACAATACCTCTTTGAATGGAAAGATTGTTTGCTAAACAATTTTTTTTAAGTTTTTTAAAATTTACTATTTAAAAAAGGAAATCAGGCCAAATGTGATGGTGCACACCTGTAATCCTAGTGCATCAGGAGGATCACAAGTTCAAAGCCAGCCTCAGCAACTTAGGGAGGCCATAAGCAACTTAGAGACTGTGTTTTAAAACAAAAAATAAAAAACAAAAAGGACTGGGGTTGTGACTCAATGGTTAAATGCCCCTGGATTCAATCCCCAGTACCAAACACACACACATGGAATCTTTTCGGATTTCCAGGCAAAATCTAACTGAGTTATAGATGTGGTTATGTGCCTAGTATTGGGTGTATTCCAACCCACCTGATAAGTATTAAAAACACTATTCTGTACCGAGGAATCGATGGGGGTGGGCCACTCTGATAGCTGAAGAAGTTCACATTAGTCCCATAGAATAACAATCTAATGTATTGAGCCTAGGTCATAATAAGCTTAATGGGAATCCCAAGTTAAAAAGCATCCAAATAAAGATACATAGGTAGGTAGACAGATAGAACTT
Organism: Geosciurus inauris; assembly: GCA_004024805.1. Taxonomy (NCBI): domain Eukaryota; kingdom Metazoa; phylum Chordata; class Mammalia; order Rodentia; family Sciuridae; genus Geosciurus; species Geosciurus inauris. The sequence goes on along the minus strand of PVHX01003427.1, from coordinate 114,404 downwards.
GTAGGTGGATAAACAGAGGCAGAAATGGTACAATGGAGAAAATATTGGGCTAGCATCGGATCAGCTATCTTAATGGCAGCTGTACAAGTCTCAGCTTTGTGATGGAGAGAATTACACTCTCTCCGACCCTCAGCACCCTTATTTCTAAACTGGGAGATGGTGATGTCCTGCCTACTCTCCATAGCTTTGCATTTCTTCATTTGCGTGTTGAAGGTATAACTTAGTGGTTAAGAGCCAGGGCTACAGAGTTCTCCATGTCCGATTGGATGACATTCACAAGTTAAGTAGGCCTCTTTCTGCCTTGTTTCTCATCTGTAAAATGAAGAAAATCACAGCAGCTGCCACCAAGGCATGTTCTGAGAGTTAAATAAATCGATATTTACAAATGGGTAGAGCGATGGATGCCTGGTGAATAGTTAAGTGGTGCTGGGTGTTGGCTTCAGTGTCACCTGGAGTGCCATGGGACATGGGAGTGAGCGGGGAGTAAGACAGATCAGGCCTGTGCTCTCTTACAGTTTGTTGTACAAGGACTGTGTGCACAGGAAACGTCATACACTTGTTTTAAGAATCAAGCAACAATAAATGAGGGGTAAAAGCTTTGTAAGTTAAGTTCTTTACCAACACAAGGCATTATTATTACTCGAACACCCCCAAGGAAGAAAACGGACTTTAATGATGTACATTAAGCTTAATAATGCAGAATTTAATTATTTAAACCGTGGGATTCTATATGAAAGACTTTTTAGGTGGGTGGTAGCATTGCTTTTAGGAAATAATGGGTCCGTTTTAGGGTATTAAATGAGTTCCTAACGACTTAAACAATGAATGTGTCCCCTGATGAGCCCTCCTTAGGACCAACCTGGTACTAAGGAAAAGACAGATTTTTCTTGAGACTGAGACAGCTCTTAGTCCTTCCAATAAATCATCTTGGCCCACGTAGGAATGGCCTGGCATTTAGGCAGACTTGTTGTTTGTTAGTAGTTTCCATTCTACTTTATTTTTACTTTATTTATTTATTTATTTGTTCTACTTAGGTAGACAGGACAGCAGAATGCATTTTGATTCATTGTACACAAATGGAGCACAACTTTTCATTTCTCTGGTTGTCCATGATGTACAGTCACACCGTATGTGCAGTCATACATGAACCTAGGGCAATGACGTCCATCTATTCCACCATCTCTCCTGCCCCCATGTACCTACCCTCCCTCTCCTTTGACCAAAACTTCCTCCATTCTTCCCATGCTGCCTCCCCCATTATGAGTCAGCATCTACTTATCAGAGAGAACATTCGCCTTTGGTTTTTTGGGATTGGCTTCACAAAGGATTTAAAAACAGCACACTACAGTGACACAACCACTTCAATGTTCATAGCAGCTCAAGTCACAATAGCTAAACTGTGGAACCCACCTAGATGCCCTTCAATAGATGAATGGATAAAGAAACTGTGGTATATATACACAATGGAATATTACTCAACATTAAAAGAGAATAGAACTATGGCATTTGCAGGTAAACAGATGGAATTGGAGAATATTATTCTAGTTTTTAATAGATTTAACCCTTTCTATGTTTACTTTCTTTAAAAAGTTTATTTTCTAATGTTCTGTTTTATAGAAAGTTAAGTTATCTAGACTTAAACACAAGAGATTCTTAGTTGTATGATTAATGTTGGAGGTCCTGGGAGTGAACCCAGAGCCTGTGTATGCTAAGAAAGTGCTCTACCACTGAGTTAAATCTCCCACCCTTTTTATTTTGAGACAGGGCTTCAATAAGTGGCCAAGGCTGGTCTCAAACTTGTGATCCTTCTGCTTCAGCCTCCCGAGTGGCTGGGATTACAAAAGTGTGTAACTGTACTGGCAAGAAATTATTATTTTTTAAAGTACTTTGATTCAAACATTGATACAATGTTTGTCAGTTATTAGCCTGACAGTTGAATTCTTGAATTTTTTGAAAATTTAAATATTTATGTCATTTTTCAGCAACCTCTTATGTGTTATAGCCAATACAATTGAAAGATAAGAAGATACACTCCAGAGAGCAGGCATTTGAGAATGTGAGCTCTCTGAAATGCCCCACAGAGACATCCCCAAGGGAAGGGAATAGCTGTTATTTTTTGATGCAAGACTTGGCATCCATGTAGTGTCTCCATTTCTAGAAAAGGTGAGTCTAAATTCATGAAACATCCTATCTACTTTTCTATCTCTAGAGAGAGACAGTTGTTGGATACATGGGTAGGGCTGGAATAAACCCATCATTTTTCTCTGAAATAAAATCTCTAGTACCTCAAAAATGATCCACTTTGAGAAGATAGGCTCTCAGTTTCCTGCTGTTATTTTGAAAGGTAATCTTTGAAAAGGAGTTGTTAAATCAATGATACAGCTTTGATAGATTTCAAGCACCCAGGTAGTTTTAAAAATGAAATATATCAGAAAATTCAGACACAAGTTAATTGTTATCTATGTTTAATAATCAGACACTTCAGGTAACATCCATTTAATTCTGTATTCTACATTCTGTAATGAGTAATAACCAGGAATAGGATCAGTTCCAAGAATTTGCAGATAGAATTAAACTGACAAGATACAAAATGAGGATAGTTATAAAGAATAAATTCATGATAGAAGAGTCAGTAATTATGTAGTAATATTAAGTCTGTCGTAGTTCATTTTTTAACCAAATGGTGAATCCAGAAACTTTTCCAAGAGAAAATTTTAAGAATAAATGTGCAATGTCTCACTCTGGAGTCAGCAGGACCTGGAATTGAATCCTGTTTCTGCTACTTATTAGTATGTGATGAGGGACAAATTACTTCAACAAATCCCTGTGCTTTTCACTGGAGATAGTATATAATAATATCTACCTTCTAGAACTGAGGGGAAAGAACATGATAATGTAATTGAAAAATTCTTAGCTCACGATGAATACTTTACATTTAGTATATATGTATATGTGCATGTATACATACTCCCTACTTATATAAACATAAATTGAGAACATGTTAATAAAATGTCTTCTCTAGGAACACATATCTCTTCAGTAGCAAAACACGCTTTGAATCCAAGACAAACTTTTTAAGGTTTCTCATAATTAATGCAATCTTCACAAAGGCCAACAAAATCTGTAGAACCCTTTAATTCTCACTTCTAAAAACTCTCAGGTTGCTTGGTTATTTCTATACCTGATCGAGTAATATAATGACAATGACGAAAACTGTGTATATTATCTAAGTGAAATAACCCATAAACCAGCATGACAGAAGACTGAGGAAGTCTCCAAGATGCTAAAACTGGAAGAAAACTAATTAACTTGGAAAGCAGGTTAAATGTAAACACAGCAGACAACCTGCTGGGTCTTTATTTAGTATTGGTGAGTGGGAGAGAAATATCTATTTCATTCACAGTGTAAACTAAACCTTGCAGTGACTGTCAGCAAATTAGCATATCCAAAATTTTGATTCATCAAAATTGGTTTTACTTTCCTTTCACCCATCTTTTGCTTTAGCTTGTGTGTTTTGCTTGCAGTCATAATGATAATTAATAGTGATAATTCCTGAAGTTCTTCCAAGTTTTATTTGAAACTAATAGTCTCCGCTAAACATCAATTTCCTTATGAATTAATAGCAATGCAAATGTAGTGTCAGTAATAACCCTATGCTTTCTCTCTCTTCAAGACTATATGAGATATATAAATAATTATAAGATGCAGTCATTGATTTCAGTATGTTACTATAGTTTGGGAAGAAGTTATTCCTTTATGAGTGACAGAAAATTCAAAACACAGTGACTCAAACAAGCATATCTGTTTTCCTACAGCTGCAGTACAGAATGATCCCAAACTTGATGAGCACAGATATTCACCCTCTCACAGTTTCAGAGGTCACAAGCCCAAAATACAGGTGCTGGTAGGGCCAATTTCCCTTCTAGAGGTTTTGGGGGAGATTTCTTCCTGACCTCTTTCAACTGCTGGTGGCTTCTGTGTTCCAAGTAGCTATAGCACTCCGGTCTGCCCCCTGCCTCACCTGCCCTCTTCTGCTGTGTTCCCACCAGGCTTTTCTACATCAGTTTATCTGTCTCATATAAGAACCTTGGACTTAGGGCTCACATGGAAAATTCAGGATGATTTCTTTATAAAATAAATGCTTGCCTTAACTACATTTGCAAAGATTTTCCAAATAAAATGATATTCCCAAGTTTCAGAGACTGGGATATGGACATACCTTTTGCAGGAGCCACTGTTCAACCCAGTAGCACAAAGCAGAATTTTATTTGTCTCTTATAAAATCTAGGCAATTCGTCAAAGGCTGATATGATTTTCCACACTGCAATCCAGACCCCTACCATCTGGTTTCTCTGCTAAAAGCAACTTACTTTCTGAGAAAGAAAGAAACCACCTTATAATCCATGATGGTTTCCTCAGCCATCACATAACCAATTTTGAGTCAGTACAAGGAGAAATAGGGTAGAAGATAGACAAGAACCGACATTTAAGTCAAAAAATGGTGCAGCTTTTCCTGAATTTGTAGGCATACATTTAAACTTACATGTGTCATATAGGAATCTTCAAATGCCATAAAAGCGCTACAAGAAAAGTTGGGAAATGCTCTTATTCTGAGAATGCAACTGAAATTCAAGTTTTTTAATAAAATGTGGGAGGTCAACTGGCAGTTCCCTGTCTAGGGAATCTGGCAGCGACTGTTGGCTTGCTAACCTGGCCCTTTGGTCCCTGTCTATTTTACAATAAATGCTCTAAAAGCCCATCTCTCTGTCCTGCACACCCTTGATGCTCAAGATGGCCACGTGACCCAGTTGAACAGAAGTGAACGGAGCAAAACATAAATAGAAATTGCTCCAGCATCCTGGGAAAAGCCAGCATTCCTGATGAAAGGAAGGATGTGGGTTCTGCTCGGAGCTGGTGCCACTATTGTGTTAACACAAGACAGTTTTCCAAATAAATTACAGAGCTGCTGCCTCTGATACCCCAGGCTCCTTATTATATAAGAAATATAAACTCCAAATTTTAGGTCTTCATAAATTAATCTAGATTTTCTGTTCCTTTCTGCAAACACATTCTTAAGAAATATCAGGTCATGAGGTACATAAATACATTAAATGCTATTAAGACAGAGAGCAGCACCTCGCAGTGGGTGGTGATTGAATCCAGAAGAAGAAGGGAGACTTCTGTGGCTTAAATGGTCCAAAAGGAACTGGTTTCTGAGTATCATAAGGATTGATAGGATATAGGAATATGGAAAAAAGAGATTTCCAAATGCCTTTAAGTTTTGGTTGATATGTCTTGATCCTTAAAATGCAGCAACTTGGACTGACTTCATTACTTGTTACTTGAAAACACTCAGATTACCACAACAGGAACAAAATAATGTTATCTTGAAAAGAGTCTGATGTTGCACCACTAGCCTCTTAGGTTTTGTGATGTTAATAGAGCTTGGGCATGGAAGGAAGGCTAGAAGAAATCTAGATTTACCTAAGAAGGCACAGCGCTATCTGAGGAAGAAAAATTGATCTGGAAGATAACAGGAGAGGTGAGAGGGTCAAAGATTTGAGGGAAATAGGGAAAGAGTTTGAGCAGGATACTGTTGTTTACAATACTGCTACCCAACCCATGTTGGCACATATTTAATGTCTCTTCGAGAGAATTCAGAACTGATTTCAATACTATTGAAGACTTTCGGAGTAACATTTGGATTTCTTTTAATGTTATCTAATGAAACAACAAGTCTTAGGCAGGGACAAGAAGGCTTAGATATATTTAAACAATGCATGTTTGGGATATATTTGTACCTCTAGGATTAAAACAATAGCAAGACTCAAACTCTGCATGGTACAAATCCCCATTGTGATCACTTGTGATTATCTTGAAGGTTGATAACTTCAGCTAGAGATCCTTGAGAAACTGGACACAAAAACAGTCACTCCCTTAAAAGAACAGAAAAATGGAGAAAACGAAAAACATTTAAACGCTGCATTAGATATTGGTTGTGTGCATGTTAGGTTCCATAATGTTTTGTCTTGTTTTCTGAGAAAAATAGCATGCAACGTATGCAAATATTCACCCTCAATATTTGTCCATAAGTCATCTTTCTCTATGTGAATGGGAACAGGGGATTGATTCCCTGAGGATCAGGCACCTGGTGTTTACTTGCTACACACTGCCACCTGGTGGCAAGTGCTGAAAATTTCAGACACAGGGTCCCTGGGTTCCAGATAGACTCTCAAGGTCATTACTGGAGTATTAATTCAGTGGAAAATAATAAAATACACTGACTGTATAAGAAAATCTGCTGAAGTTGAAGATTGAGTTATTTTTGAATTATTATCATTAGTATTCCAACTATATAGTAAATATATTCCTAATCAAGATGAACTTCTTTGGGAACAAATTGATTTTTAATCCAACAATTCTTCCTTTGCATAATTCTGCAGTATTTAAAGTCCCATTCATATTCATAATCATGCCAGATGGGAGTGGATATTATGTCTTTCTTACAAATGTAAACTGAGGCTCAAGTAAGTAAAAGAAAGCCCTCGAATTTACAAAGCTTTTATTTCAAAAAGTGCTACTGAAGTACAAATAAAGACTGCGTTTCCAATCCATGCTCTTTCTTCCTAGTGATCCTGTTTCCCTCTGCTTAGCAGGGAAGGAAGCCATTTCATTAACAAGATTGAAGGTTGGGCTCTAGCTGAAAGAAATCTTAAATTAGTTAGTACTTGGGTAAAATTGTCCCAAGTGTCCATACAGAATCTGGAGGAAGACCTAGCAAACCTTGATAGGAATTGCTATGCATTCCAAAGCTTGGTGCATGACTTTTTTTGTTTTCTTCCCAGTTAAATATATGCAACATCATTTCTTTGTCTCTGCAGTTTGCTCTACTGCTTTGTCTTAGAATTTATTCTTATAAGCTGTTTTCCATCAGAAGCACCACCTACTTTTCAGTAGACCTTCAGGTGGCCTCTCCCTCTCTCCCAGTAGATGTATTTCCTTCAGAGTTAATCAAAGGATGATATTTAAGCTGGCATCTCTGATTGGACATCTAAGATGACTTATGCCATTCATATCAATAAGACCTTTTCAACCCTAATATCTGTACTAGTGATCTATGGAGTACAGCCTTGAAACTTAATTATGGTCATGTTTCAGAGGCTTGATGGACAGCTTTAAGCATCTTGCTTTAACATCATTAGACAGTCCCAAGTTTCAGTGCTATAAAAGATTGAAGACCAGTCTATGCATGTCTTACCTTCATTGTGATCTGTAGGTATAACCCGACATTTCTCAGAAGTTTCTTATTTTGTGGCTATGATATTTCACCTTTTGTAGAACTGTTGAAATTTAAAACCATTTTTAAAAAATCCTACTTAAGTCAGTGGATATTGTCCTGATGCTGTCAGTAAGTACTTTGGTCATTGTTATATAGTCACTCACATCATTAGACTTGAGTGATGAGTCCTGTAACCATTCCAGGACCCAAACTGAGATTAATTCATGTTGTATTCATCTAAAATAATCTTCTGAGAAAACATTGCAAACATTCATTTTATAATGTTTAATCTTTATTATTCCATCAAAACCATTTAAAATATATATACACTTTACAATTTATCTAAAAATGCAGAACATCTATTTTCTACATTTAGAAGACCACTAAAACCCCTGCATTTCCTTTTTTCTGTTTATTCCATTCACCCGCAGCAACAGTAAAGATTTTGGAATTAGAATTTAGGTGGCAATTTGAGGTTGGATGATGTATTAGCCCATCTTCAACTATGTTTGTTCTAGAGACCTGATTAATATAAATGTCAGTTTATTTGTAAACTAGGCATATGTAACACAGAAAAGAACTGAGACTGCCATTTCCAGAGCCTTCGTCCAAACCCTAAATGAACTTGAGTTGGGTAATGGCCACAGCTGATAAACACTAGAAGTCATGCGGCCCACAGAGATGGGAAATACACTGACATCAATCTCCTGTCAAGGTTAAGAAGTTGCTTACTCTGTCAAGAGCTCATCATATAAACACAGTTTACAAGAAATTTGAAACTGATCACAAAAATAAAAACTGTGTATAGTTAGTTGCCCATGAAGTCAAAAGGAAGTCTGTGGTGTTGATGGAGCCCAATAATCGTGCTTTAATAACACCAGGAGGGAGCAGCATGATGGAAAGGGAAAGGAAAGTATAAATCAACGGAAGGAATTACTAAGCCAAAGACCTTCATTTTTTAAAGGCGGAGATTAAAATCACCAAGCTAATAAGATCTGTTCAGGGACCTAGAAATGTCAGCCAAAAATGTGGAAAATGTATCCCCCAAGAGCAAGCTTTATTCAGGTTGGTTTATAAATAATAGTTATCTGCTGAAAACAGACTATTAAGCTTGCCAGTTAGCTTAAAGGCAGTATTTAGTTAGAATTCTCTACATAGGATGTCTTATTCATGTATTAATGTTCATGTCTAATAGGAAAAGGAATAAACATCACAGTGTTTGCATTAGTTTCCTATCTCTTTGCTTAAATCTGGCACTTGCCTCTCTGCTCTCAATGATACAGCTTTGAAAACACTTCCCCATCCAAAACCTTCAAAAAATCCTCTTTGTCAATGGGGTAGTCCTCTCTTTCTGCTTCACCTACTTAGGATATTGATTTTATTCAGTTATCGATATTATTTACCTAATCCAGATACAAATATTTATTGTCTACTAAATTGGCAAGCATTCTCAAAAGAATAGAGGCTGATTTAAAGAACAAAAGAAAATCTTGGTGATTTTTATATCTTCAGGGCATAATAAAATTCCTAATCAATGGCGGTGCTTAATACAAAACTGGTGACCTTTCTTTGATCTCTCAAGATGGCTCCATATAAACCTATCTCCAATCCAGCTTGTCAACTTACTGACCCCCAGACCCTGAAAATTCCCACTTCAGTATCTTGTCTCACACCACTTCTTCTTACAGGAGGTTCTGACCCTTGCTTACTTTGTAAATCTTTCTTTTCTTGTTAGTTTATAAACATCATTTTCCAGAGAACATGAATTTTTCTCTTCCTGAGTGTTTACTATTTTCTTCAATTCTCCTAGCTATTATTAATACATCCTACCCTGAGTTTGGCTTATCTTTTTAACTCACCACCTGAAGTCCTAAACAAGGTTACATTTCCTCAAGAACTATCTTGGGTTTTGTTACCCAGCAGTTACCTAAAGCATTGTATCAGCACACTTGAGTCTTCAGTAGCATTGTGTTTGAAGAAAGCTGGTACAATGTTAGTCTAATAAGATAGCTTTTTAAAAAAAAATGAATTCCAGTGCCTGACAACTGTAAGTACAAACTATGAATTGTGTCTTGATAAACTGTTTGAAAGTTCAGGCTGAAAATACAATACACGATAACTTGATGAAATTCACTATTATAGGTAGCATGAATCACAACAAAAAGGTTGCGTAGTGAATCCTACTCATCATTCAAGGTGCGAAGGGAAAACATGTCACTCTCTCTAGAAGGATCTCCCTTGTCCATCCCCTTGACCTCAATTAGAGGTAGTGACCTCCTACCATAAGTAATCAAAACATGGAATTTGTTTCTCAAGTATTTTATTTTTTCTACCATGCGTGGGGTTTCTGTCACGTTCATTTTAGAATATATTCCAGTCAACATAACGTGATGTGTCCTATTTTAAGACATAAGGCATTAAACGAAAGGGTCTGATTTAATTTATTTCCTAAATGATCCCAATACTTAAAATGTGGCCTACCAACTGAAAGGACTCGATGTACACATATATACATACATGAATGAACAATGATCTATATCACTAATATGAATACATTCAAGTTAAAATTTTAGTGCCTGGAGACTACCAACTGATCTTGATCCTAAAAAGAATTTTTTTTGAGGGTAGGGTGTACCAAAAATTGAACCCAGGGGCACTTAACTACTAAGTTATATTCCCCAGCCCTTTCTACTTTTTATTTTGAGACAGGGTCTCCCTAGGTTGCTTACTACCTCTCTAAGTTGCTGAGAGGTGCTTGTGATCCTGCTGCTTCAGTCTCCCAAGTCCCTAGGACTACAGGCATGCACCATTGCCATGGGAGCATTTTTTTTAATTACAATGTTTCTGGAATAAAAATACCTTTTGCATTTGATGTTATGTTTAATATTGTTCATGTGCATGCATGAAAAGCAGTTTAGTACTCAATGGTGAATCTTAGAATAAATGCCATCTTTGATTTGAGGAAACAACATATAGGTTCAAACTTCTGGCTTAAGGATCAGATACTGGGTTTACGTGTGTTCACAAAAGACAGCATGTGGTTGAGGTTGAGGTGAAGAACCCTCCATCTTCCCAGAGAGGTTTAGAGTCATTTGCTCTGTATATTTCATCCCTGCAATAAAAGCAATAAGTCTCAACTATGACTAGAATGCATATTGACCTCTGAAGAACTCCAAGGAATTGTTTTAAAAGTTCTCCACCTGCTCATTTCTCTTGCATTCATTCATTTTCAGTGTGAATCTGTTAGCTTCCCCTTCCCCATTCATGCTCATCTTTAAATATAGTTGCCTTTTCTTCTCCCCTTCTTCATTCATGTTTTTCCTGAATCTTCTCATTCATTACACAGACTAGCCACTTTGAGTATGCAAAATCTTGGGTCCATAGCCAAATAATGATTGGACAGCTTGCAAATCAAATCCTTGGTTACCAAGAGGTCCAGGAAACAACCCAAAATGTGCACCACATAGGGCACCTAGAATTCTACTTGTAGAAACACATTCTCTGGCCCTGGATTTGCTGACAGCATGATGTGAGCATGACCTTAATCACAAAGGACAGCAGGCTAAGCTACCCCATTGCAGGGCAGGAAATAATCAAGAGTAAAGAACCATCTCTGATCCCCTACCACCTTCTTTGGGATTATCCATAAAATCAATAAAAGCAAACAGAGGAGAGAAATTACACACTGCATTCATTTTGGATAATGGCCAAGACAGCTGCTTAAGTAGATATTCAGGAAATCTCTGATAAGACAAAAAGACATTATTATTTCTCAGGAATACATATATATATATACATAGAAAATGCTGTTGTTTATTTCCCTTTTTACATAGCAGAGCAGTCAAACCACTACATGTCTGTACGTGTATCTGGGCAAGGATGAGTGGGCAAATTATAAAAATGTATTAAGTGGAATTGTATTTTGAAGTTAGATCATTGCTATGAGACTATTGTTTTCCTTGTGAATCCACAGAGTTAATATTTTTTTTCTAGCATGATATTATTTTCCATCCCAAAGAATCAGATTACTCCCAGAAAAATGCCACTTACACGGGAAAAATAAAAGAAAGCAAGAAAGTGGTCCACAAAAGAAAGCGGGTTTGAATGCATAATGAATGCTTAGCCACTCATTGATAGGCAACCCTTAAAACAAAGCATTGTTATGTGAAATGTTCTAGAGAAAGGAACTCCAAAGTTTATCAAATGAGTTATTGGAAAAGCATTTTTTTTTACGTCTGCCAGAAATGTACCAGGCCATTATTGCATCTTATAAATTATTTATTATTCTTAGATATGTCACAAAGTCCAACACAAATAAAGGAAAAATGCTGACAAGACAGAAACATCATTGTAAATATAGAGCTAGCTTCCTGAAGCCATGCAGAAAAGTTCCAAGAATCTTTGCACCCTGCCTGCCACATTTTCTCCACTTAACAAAGTTTGCTTCTGTATGTTTGAGAGTGTCAGCACTTTCCCTTCCCAACCAGACCACCCTTTCCTATTTTTCTTCACATGAGTAAGCGAAGAGAACACAAACCCACAAACCCTGTGTGTGCATTCATGCATGTGCATGTGCGTGCGTGCTTGTGTGTATGTGTGTGTGTGTGAAAGCAAGAGAAAGAGAGAGAATAGATTATGAAAAACTAGGTAAAATATAATAGAAAAGTACAATCCTTAAAATATCAATCGATGTCATTGCTTGGCTTCTGTGCACCTTTGCCAGATTTGGCTGTTGCTAAGACAGCCTTGGTTATTGTCGAGCCTCATTTAATAAAACAGTAAAGTCTCCCTGGACTTTCATCCTTCTGAAGCAGGCTAATGAAATACCATAGAAATAGTTTCATTTGCACTAGAAAGTCATTATATGTCTGACTGTAAAATGTTTTTCTCCTGATTCACTTTTAAGGGTCTTATGAGAACGAGTTTGATTTCAAGGTATAGAAATCTCAAAGTTGTCCGCTTACATGAAGATACACCATCTTTCATCTCTTGCTTTATTCTTTGCCCATTGCTTATTTCAGATGCTGAATGTACATTGTTTTTCTCCTTTGTGGCCTTACCAGTGAATAGATAGAATTAGATCACAAACTTCTATAGCTTAGAGTTCTCAACATTTCAAATACTTGGAAGGTCTCAAGTTATAAATATTCCTTGATTTTAAGGAACATATGTGGAGGATAGGATGGGAAGAATATTTCACATCCTTCTACTGAGTACTTACAAAGCACTAGGCCACTGAATATCACATTAATTTATCTTTTCTTCTTCTCCATAGCTGATGTATGGGAGGTCACAGCTCCATTCTTTTGTAGTTCAGAAATGAAATGATATAATCTCACTATTTGCCATTTAACTCCTGTTCATAAGCATAACAAATGTAAGAAGCCAACCTGCCTAATGTCAATCCTCAAGAGACTCAAAACTTTCCTACTTTCATCTTCTTAATCTTATATCTAAGTAAATGAGCTTTGGTACATATTTTTTTTTTCAGAAACATTTCTCTACACTTTGCAAGGGATTGCTCTGGAAGTATTCAGATATAATAAACTAAATTCTGGATGGTCTAATATGTAACAGAAAGTAGAAAATTCAAGGCATCGTAGTAGCAACTGTAGAGGGAATGGAGATACAGCAAAGGAATGCTGTAGAAGTGTGAATTTGCCTGTGGAAGATGTGGAAAATGAGGAAAATTTTCATTATTTTATGCTCTCTATTTTCCCACCATCATGATCTGAGAAAGACTTAAACATAAATATGGAGTTAAGGCAGTCGAAAAGATTGGGACGGTGATGAGGAAGCTTACTGCTAACAGGCTGGGAGTCAGGTGAAGTATTTCCCAATGGTAAAGTGAAGACATTTGACTGGATTTGACATTTGACTTTTCCCATCAGCTTTTGTGTTGTTTGGAGTCAGTCTGAATTCTTTCTTTCTCCAAGGTCTCATTATCAATCATTCCACAAGGACTCCTGATGTTTCCTTCAAAATGTCTCTCCATCTCTTCTGGCCCCTGTCTTAGTTCAGATCAACATAAAATCATCCTATATAAAACATGTCTTTTAATAGCTAATTCATTCTGTATTTTCAGTCCCCTCTAATCATGAGATAAATGTCACCATGTCCAGCTCCAGTATCTTCAAAGATGTCCCACGAGTAGAGAACACCATTGGTCTACCTTACCCCAGGCTCTTCCTTAGACAGAGTTGCATTTGCTTTGTGCTTGTTCTTTATTGAGAAGTTAGTTAATAGCTGGCTTTCTACACTTTCCTTCTAAATGATAGGTACAAATGATTCTCCTTTTTAAGTACCAAACATACTCTTTGCAATGCAATTTGAGGTCCACTTCCTTTCCTGGCTTACTCTACTAAACTTCCTTATCTTCTAAATATCTATCGGTGGTGTTCTCTTTACCACTCATTTCTCCTTTGTCAAGTATTGCCTCATAATTACCTGAAAAGATTATCTTCAGTTATTATCTATGTGTCTTTTGGGAAATGACCTCATCTCTCAAATCCTCAGTAGCTCTATCTGGTAAATATGAATGACAGACATATATGCCCGCATATATTTTGGGATTCTTTCAGATAAACATACAAAGCATTGAACACTGTGCTCAGCACCTAATGGAGACGCTGTTAATACTTAGAAAACATGCACATTGTTCTTACTCATTATAAGGAATTCACTCTCAATTACAATAGGGCACAAGGTAAGGAAAAATAGAAGTAACATCGATTTCTGGGTGGAATTCCATAGGTATATAAACATATTATTTTTTCCAATAATTACATAAGTGGTCAAAAGTTTGTAAACATGGGGAGTATGAGGCATCTATGGTAGAAAAAGATATAGAAAAAATAGCACCCTCATAATTTTCAAGGGCTTTCTTGTAGAAATAATGGCAGAGAATCATATTAAGAGGTGATATTCAAAAGACTCATTGCAACACATTCTGTTATGACACGAGGGTACTTCATGGGATCCAAGTAGAAGTACTAAAGACATCTAGAATTGTATTTATTTATTTTTCCCAAGATCTATAAAACACTTTATTTATAATTGGTCACCTTTTGGAAAACTTCAGTGTTTTCTTTTTTTTTCTTTTTTTTAGAGGATAACATTTCATTTCTCTAGTTGTAAGTGATATAGAATCACAACATACATGCAGTTATACATAAAGTTAGGGCTGTATTTAATTTGGAGAGCAGAGGACTGGAAGTGAAGGCGAGCTATAGTGTAGAAGTGATTTCCTTTGTCAGGTGGGGATTGAGGACAGTTAAGGGAATCTTAGAGTATCAGACACTATGCTCCTCTTTGGGGAATTTCCTATCACTTATACAAAGAAACACACAAAGTAAAAATCCACTAAGTCATACTTCATAGTCACTGTTTTTGCCTCCATATTTCTGAAATAATAGATTCAACAGAAGTAAAGTCAATATGGTTGACTGAAGGTATACATTGAATTTATTTTTTTTAAAGTTCAAATAAATGCTATACATATGGTTGCAAAAATGGTAATGTCAGTTTTTGAAAAGTAAAATATGTGATAATGTGAGAATTTTAAAAAATGGAACCATAATCTTAGATGACATGATGAGAAAGCCAGGATTTGAGTGAAAAAAAAAGGAGGTAAAGTATGGTAATGTTTTCATCTTGGATTATAGAGAGTTACTGAATACCGTTTTGTTCTTGATATTAATAAAGCACTTGAAAATTAAACATACATGTAAATAAACAGTGGGTCATTAATATTTTGATATTAATATATCAAAACTGAATTTATCAAATATATAGGGAGAGTCAATGACAAATGCTGCATGCTAAAATTTTAGAACTTGGCCAAAGCTGAATTTAAAAGCAAATTTATGCCACAAAGTATTATACTAATCATATACTGTGATTAAAATAAGAAGTAATAAGTGTATGTAACAAAAAACAATGATGCAAAAGAAAGGAGAAATAGAAGGTGTAAAGAAATGTATAGAGAAGTGAGTAGGTATAGGCAAAGATGGTAGAAATGTAGAAATAAAAGGAATTTCTTCTATTGATCACCAGAAGTCATAGAAATGTTAATAAAATTTTGAATTATGTTTGAGATTGTCTGATATAAAATATTCAATATATAGCACCTCAAAATTAATTTTAGAAGCTCTGGAGGGCAACTCAAGTAGGTTTTCACGTTTTAA
The DNA here is from genome assembly GCA_004024805.1 of Geosciurus inauris. NCBI lineage: Eukaryota > Metazoa > Chordata > Mammalia > Rodentia > Sciuridae > Geosciurus > Geosciurus inauris. The sequence continues at coordinate 98,939 of PVHX01003427.1, read as the reverse complement.
TAGAATTCAAACTGAGGATGAATTTTTTTTTCTAATCTTAAGAACAACTGAAAAGGTTTTTGGTCAAATAAATACCATAAAGGACACACAAACTTGGGAGCGCATGAGGGTAACTAAAAGTGATGTTCATAATTGTACAAAGTGACTGGAGTTGAGGCAAAATGAGCAATGCAGAGATTATGAGATAGGATGCACTACATGTAATGTGAACATGGGGAGTATGAATAATCCATGGTAGAAAAAGATATGGAAATGTAACAGAAAAAGAAAGGTGCATTTCAATATAAGGGTAAAATAAAAAAAATCACAAGAATAGAAGGAAGAACTATGAGGAGACTGAAAATTTATCCTTTTAAACTAATAACACAGTTTCATGGAAGCTGGCAGAAGACACAAGACCCATGGGTCAGAGACAAAGGACTTTATGAGTTTCATATTTGTATCAGATCCCTTTGCCTCCCAAGTCCTGTAGGGGGTGATATAGAATGACTATATGAATACTGGACACTAGTAGATTTATATCCCAGCTGAAGAATCACGAGCTGTGTTCTAAATCTTTAATAATAGGTGATTTGTAACCAGCCTGACCTATTTTCCAGAGGAAAGTCTTACCTTTATTATTCTCAACAGTAAAGAAAGCTTCCTTCTGCTCCAGAAGAAGATACTATCTCTATCTTCCAAGGTTGTTTGCCATACAAATTATCCTTGAAAAGATAGTCTAGAACATTGGCTGCCCATACCTCTGCTCACACTATGAGAAACATTCATGAAGTATTGTCTCCATAGACAAATACTCTAAATTGCAGGTATTGATTTGTAATTTCTCTGCCTTTTACCTGTATCACTCCATGTGTGTTAAAAGGTAAATAGGAACCAGGAATTGTTTCACAGCTCATGATTCTTCATGCAAATTAGGATAGATAGTTCATCCAGTTGTATATAAATTCAGAGGTTAATTACCTGAATTCTGTAAAGAAAAATCCCAAACCACCAGATGGATAATCTGGACAAAAGTAAAAATCATGGAAAATTAGAAATTAGGGAAGATGTATAAACCGTAAATAAAGAAATCACAAAATTAATTTTTAAAAAGCATTATATGTAATTAATGATAGTGTTGCTACAAGGCACAAACCTTTAGTAAAACATGAAATATCAATATTTTTGACATTTAACCCGCCTGAAAAATGTTTGGTATATAATATGATAGACGCACCAAATTTTTTAAACATCAATATTTCTAATACCCCAACACCATTTATTATATAACTCATCTTTAATGTACTTAGAGAAAACTGTAAATAAAATAAAATAGCATAAGATGAGAGATCACAAAAACTTAATTTTCCATAGATTTGATCTGTTATATTATTACTGTACATTCTACAATAGGAAGTAGTCTAGGGTAGCACTTAATAGTGTAGAACCAGATAAGAAATTTAGCCTCCCCTTAGTAACCAAAATGATTTGGGAATGTTCCTTTCCCTCTTAAACTTTCTGAACCTCCACTTCATCCAGTGTAAAGTTAAAATATTAATGTTTACATCTTTTATTAGAATTAAATGAATCAGTAAAAAGTTAACGCAAAGCTGGCACATAAACACTCAAAAGTGTTACACATTGCTATTTCTTGCAAAACACAATGAATAAATGTAGATGGCAAAAGAAAACAGTGTAATGTATCTGAGGGGCAGAATATAAAGATTTAATTTTTCAGAAACAGAAAAATCCTTAAGAAAAAGTATAAAGGATTTACTGCTTATATATGTAATATGATGCAATAATTGAAATAATAGTAATAATAATGATAATGATAATAATAATAGAAGGGAGATCAGTAGAACAGAGCAAGTGGATCAGGGGGAGGGAAAACGGGGAATGAGATTGACCAAATTATGTTTTGTGCATGTCTAACTATGGCATAATGAATCCCACTCTTATGTATAATTATAATATAGCAATAATTTTTTTTTTGATACTGAGGATTGAACTCAGGGGTACTCGACCACTGAGCCACATCCACCATCCTATTTTTGTATTCTATTTAGAGACAAGGTCTCACTGAGTTGCTTAGCACCTCACCACTGCTGAGGCTGGCTTTAAACTTGCAATTCTCCTATCTCAGCCTCCCAAAGTGCTAGGATTACAGGCATGTGCCACTGCTCCTGGCAATAAAAAATTTTTTAAAAAGAAATCACAAAAACCCTTATAAAATGGGCAAGAGATGTAAGCTAATGCATACATATAAAAGTATAATGGAAAATAAGATACTAAATTATTTAATATTAGAGACACTAAAAAATGAAAATTTAAACAACTTTTTTTCAAATATTAAAGCATACAGAAAAATATGCATGAAAGTTCCTATACTACAAGAAGAAGTACAGAGTATTATCAAATTCCTGGAGGACATACATCAATATGGATTAAATCCTCAAATATCGTAAGAAGAAATCACACTACACTAAATGTATCCCAACGATAGAATAAAATATGATGGTGTTTGGATGTGTTCACATAGAGTCATTTATAATGGCAAACATTAAAAAAGCATAAATGGTCCAAGAGTAGACCAATGGTTATATACATGCTGGTGCATCTACAAAACTATGTGCAGGACTTGCCCGAGGGCAAGAAAAGAGAAACACTCAGGACACAGTGTAAGGACTCCCCGTCATGGTCATCCAAGCACTGACACTGGTCTTGTACACCCCTAAGGGTGAGCAACTACTTAAACTTTGCTATCAACATACTTATTTTGCCTCACTCTAATCCAGATCCTAAATGTATCGTTAAACCCACACTAAAGAAAATATTGTCTAATGATTTAAGCTCATATTATATTTAAATACAACAATCCACATTAGACTATGCACATAAATAGCATATTAGATTTATCACAGTCTAACTTTTCTACTAATTATTTGACATTTAATTATTTAATTCCATGATTTTTTTTTACTACATTCACTAGTGTTATAATGACTGTCTTTGTATATAATTCTTTCTATACATTGCAGATCATATTGGTTTCCTAGAATTGAGATCATTGGTCAAAGAGGATAAGCATCTTTCAGATCTTTGATAAAAGTAGATGATTGCTTTTTAGAAGGCCATTGTCCACCTTCAAGTAGGCAATTTAACTCTCTAAAACTGCCAGACCATGAGCTCACTTCTACTGAATTCAAACGCATTATCAACTTGCATTATTTTCCCAACTCCCCAACTATGTGGAACCCTCCATGGAAAGAAGAATGTAGCTGTATACATATTTGCCTTCCTTTATGTGATTTTTACTTTGCATATTTAGACCATGTTAGAAACCTACTAGGTACCAGCTGATGCATAACATCTCAGACAAAATGTTCTACCACATTCTTCAGACTTTTTAAGCCTATGTGTTTTTTCCTTTCCTTCAATCTTTGAGTAGTAGCAGCAATTTGAAGGGAGGCTGGCCAGAAGTCAAGGCAATACAAAGGCTCCAGCTGGCTTTGGAAGCTTCTGTAAAGCAGCACGCGTCACAGCGTGGAGGATGCTGAGTGGTGGCAAATTAATGTAAAAGTCTTTCAGAAAAATTTCTTCTTCTACCTCTTGCTATTTCTGATTGCCACTACGCCAGGATTAAACACAGATGATATGGAACAGGTCATCCAGAGAATTTACTAAATTAAAATGTGAGCAACGAGAGATTAAAAAAATATATCACTTGAAGAAAAATAGAGATCAAATAGCTCTGACTTTTGCGTGCATGGTGAGGTATATTAGAAAAAGGCAGTGCTCTGAAATGTTTTCATGAGAATAGCCTCAGTGTCGAAGTAGCAATGTTTGTACTCTCAGACCACATCTAAATTGACCCCTGCATACTCTATTAATCTTCTTTCTTTCTTGACTATATTAATGGGAATTTCCACCCATTTGATCAGGTCAGTGATCCAAGCCTGCTATTTAGAGAACCTTCAAGGGAGACTACCTATACTTTTAAAAAAATCAGGTGGTTAGCTATCTTATTACCTAATAACCACAAATTAGTAGGCTCTTTTGCAAAGAGATTCAGAAATTGGTAGACACAGAAATTATTTTAAAAAGAAGATAAAAGGCCAATGTCAATTTTAACCATTGACCCAGAGATAGTTACTTACAGTCTCTCTTCCAGGCACTATGAGATTATTTTTACAATTATCACTTTTGAACTTTGAACCATCCTCCATCAAGTAGCTCCTGAGAGGGTATCCATCCCTTCTTTGGCAGCCATGATATTGAAAACAGTGATATGTATTTTAAAAATCTAAAAACCATTTCTGAGAACAGAAACAAAATGAAGCAATCTTAAGTGTTTTCTCTCTTTGGTCTCTCAGTATCTAGCTGGGTCAGGCTTTCTTGGCACCTGCTGTCCCAGCTGTGGTGGCTCCAATCTGGCCATGTAATAATAGCATTAATCAGAATTGTGTACTACCAGCTGGTCCATGTTTCGATGTCTTGTCCTCAGGGTCCCGTTCTGATTCTGGTTGACCCACTTGGTTATAATGCAAGTGCTGTGAGAATGAGTTATGAATGGCTTGCTTGGTCTATACATCATCTGGACTCAGCGGGCTACCCACACCTGTCAACATAGGCAGGTTGCTTCTTGCAAAAGGCTGTAGCCAATAACTTAGCATATCCAAAAAAGATGACATTCTCTGCATCTATTTTGTTTAGCCCAGTTCTGGGCCTTCATGTTCCCTTATCTCATCAGTGCAGCTTTCTCTTTTTTCTAGCCAGTGAGGAAGTTTTGTAGTTGGAAATCTTCTGACAAACGCAAAATGCAATGAGAGGAAAGAGTCAGAAGAAGTCTTGAGTCTGAGTTCCACTTGAGGATGTGAGCACATTTTTGCAATCTGGACCTGCATATTCATCTAATGAATTGCGTTTGGAAATTTGGCTCCCAAAGCTACTTCCAAAAAAGAGGTGGAATGCCAAGAGGGGAGCAGCTGAATGGGAGGGACGGAAGGCTGGAGAGTGGGCGAGACTAATTGGTCTTGTCACATAACACAGATTAGATTATGTCTGCCTAGACTGAGGCGGGGGGGAGGGAGATTCTTTGTTTATACCAAAAAGATACGGAGCGGAGCATCCTTACAGAACCAGAGGCAGGGATAGACAAGAAGTCTCTAGACAAGAAAATAGGAAAAACTTAAGTGTAAGACAATTTTAAAAAGAAAGGCATGGCATTTTGTTCTTCTATTAGATGTGGACTGGGGACCAGAACAGCAAAGCATAATCTGATAAGGATTGTATTAATTTTTGGTGATCAACTAAAGGCAGAACCAAACTTTTCCTTGGTAAATTGATCAACAGATTTAAAAGAGACAGAGAATACAGGGGTTGCAGGAACCATTCTAACAGTAATGAAAGATAGACTTTGCAAGAAATTAAGAGTAAACATTTTAATATGAATAGTTAATATGATTAATGTTAATTACTACCTGACATCAGAGTAAGGCGTCTTAGGATGTCTTCTCTAAGATGAAGGTACTATTATAATTTGGGTGACCCTATGGTCTAGACTGTAAAACTGTATTTTTAAAGACAAAACTCAGCAGTTCAGACTCAGCATCCAGGCCTAGCTTTCCATCATTTACTCTTAATATTGAAGAGGCTCCCCAGGAACAAAGTTCCTAAAAGAAGAAACCTGATGTGTTGAATTCTCTATCCTCTTCTTTGCTTTGGATTCTGCTCCCATTCCTTGATCTTCCTGTTTTTCCTCCTTTCCTGAGATAGTCTCTTTTTACCAAGATTCAGTTATTTTAATAGGAAAACAAGGGGAAGAAATAGAAAGTGTTGATTTATGACTAAAAGGTTCCTGTAGATTATGTGTAGGTTCTGTAACATAACCTTCTCCCTAGACTCTGGGACTCAAGTGAAATAGATATTTCCCACTGGTCATTATCTCTGTTGTCTCTGGCCATGGACCGTAGTTAAATAAACCTCCCTTGGTTTGTCTTACATACCACATCGAATATCCTAAACACCCTTCATTATTAAACCCAGCTGTGAGCTAACTAATAGAACCAAAATAGATTTTTCTTTCCTTTTTACAGTTGAGAAAACATATAGCAGAGTCATAGCTTCCTGTAAATAGCTGAGTTTGTTCTGTAGCTTTAGTAAATAACCGTGGCTTTGTAATAGAACATTTTTATTTAATTGGAGGACCTGGTTTGTCCCATTACCTTCTATCATTGTATCAAAACTTTTTTTTTTTTTTTTGTCTTTTTAAGAAGCTTCCTCGAGCTTTCCTTTACTCAATCAATCTTTCCAGCTTTTTCTTTCTTTTTCCACTTTGTTTCTGGATATTCATTTTCTATAAAATTACAATCAGTATATTCCTAAAAGAGTAATATTGGATTTTATTACTCAAGTTCTCCACAGACAGGTTTTAGCAAGGTGAATGTTAAGGCAACAGAATTACTGGGAAGGTTAAGTGTTTTAACCATTGGTTGTTTAGAAATGGCTCAACCATGAGCTCCAACTCCAACTCCAACATTTTTTTCCTGGGGAAGAAAGAAAAAAAATACTGTCCAGGAAGCCCTATCAGGAAAGATTATTGCTTTTAGAAACCCCACAGGATAATTTCAACTTTTAAACATACATCCACACGACCAGAGGTGTTGATAAGGTGGGAGTTGGAAGGTAGCTCAAAGTGGGAGAAGAAGGGGTCATAGGGTGAGGAAGAAGGGCATTTTGGGTGAATAAGTAACACAAGTACAGGAACCAGATCATTTTGGAAGTCAAAAGTTACTTTGGCCTTCCAATTCATTACAGGAAAACTCTGGGCATGACACAATAAAAAATAATCCTTTTAATTAAAAAATAATAATAATTAAATTAGTTTTTGCAGACACCATTGCCAACTCTGATTTTCAAAAACATCAGAGTTTTCTCCAAGATATAAGTTCAGGAGAAGCGAGCTTACCTTTCCTTGTGACTTTGCTGTCCACTATATTGCGGAGCAGTATTTTAATCAGTTGCTGTAACAATTGCAGCTGTGAGCAGTATGAATGGCTCTGGTCAGTCTGTGATCTGTGGGCTCCCTTGCTCTGTTGAACTCACCTGTAGTCATCCAGACAATTAGTCATGTGCAATGGTGTTCTTGATTTTCTCTTCTACTTTCTACCCAAAGAGGACACCTTTAGATTTCATTAGAAAACAAAAATATCGTCTATACCTTTTGGTGTTTATTGCTGCTAATTATATTGATCACTTACAATTGTGATAGTGATATATATCCATATCTCTCTATTGTCATTGAATTCTCATAATTTTATAAAGATAAGTAATATCTTTAGTTTACAGTGAGAAAAGTTAACATTCAAAGGTTGAAAAATGCCCAGGGTCATAAGTAAGAGGCAAAACCTAAGACTTGAATCTGCATCATCTTGATTTTAAAGTCCATATAATTACCTGGCTGCTTTGATATTCTAATTGATTGTATTTTATTATACGATAACTGTGTTTTTACTAGGCAGCAGAGAAAAGAGTTATAAGAAATGTTGAAATAACTTGCTTTTGTTTTACTACCGTTCATTTGCCATTTCCTCATTTCTGGTTACTTGTTGATGAATAAATTTTTACTCAGGTAATTAGATCAGAAAAAGTACCAATAGGTTCATAGGATTTCATGTTGGTACTTTCTGTCTGCTTTAGCATTTGCACTTTTCTCAGAGAACTTTTTATAAGTGTTCTGAGATCTTCTTTCCCAGCTATATTTTGCATTACTCGGTTTCTGGAGTTTTTTTTGTTTTGTTTTGTTTGTTTTTGTCTCTCAGGAGAGAGAGTTTTAGTCTTGGTAAAACTCATAAGAGTAACTAGAAACATTTCTCAAATCCTAAATGGTTGAGCTCCAGGCCTCTAAGTTACTACCTTGAAATGACACTGCATTGTATTTTTTTAAATATTGAATTTGTCTGACCCCTATTCTGACTTAATGTAGATGTAAATGACTTTTTGGCCTTTGTTTCCTGTGCTTTTGAGGTCTTGTCCAAGAACTCTTCACTGATTCCAATAAGCTAAACATCCCCTATGCTACCTTCTACTAGTTTCATTGTTTCAACTCTTACATTTAAGTCTTTAATCAGATTTTACTTTGTTTTTGTGACTGGTGAAATATAGGGATCTAGTTTCATTCTTGTGCATGTGGATATAGAATTTTCCAAGCACCATTTATTGAAAAGGCTGTCCTTTTGTTAATGCATGTTCTTAGCATCCTTATTGAAAACTAGTTGAATGTAGATGGGTGGGTTTACTTCTAGGCTTTCTATTCTGTTCTATTGGTCAATGTGTATGGTTTTATGCCATTATCTTGCTGTTTTGATTACTACATGTGTGTAGTATATTTTAAAGTCAAGTAATAGAATGTTTCCTGTTTTTTCCTTTTTGCTCAAGATGACTTTGGCTATTAGGGTGTGTGTATGTGTGTGTGTGTGTGTGTGTGTGCATTCCCATATATATTTTAGTATAGTTTTATCCAGTTTTGTGAAGAATGTCATTGGTATTTTGAGAGAGATTGCACTGAATCTATAGATCACTTTGGGTAGTACAATTAGCAGTATTGATTCTTCTAATCCATGAACATGGGATATCTTACCTTTGTGTGTGTGTGTCCTCTCCAATGTCTTTCATTAATGTTTTATAATTTTCATTGTAGAGATCTTTCAACATCACTAATCACCATGGAATTACAAATCAAAACCATAATGAAATATCACCTCACCTCAGTTAGAATGCCTGTTACAAAAAAGGAAAGACTGGCAATAGCAAGTACTAGTGAGCACGTGGAGAAAATGGAATACTTGCACTATGTGGGAATGTAAATCACTACAGCTATTTTGGACCATAGTTTGGAAGTGCCTCAAAAAAAACAATAGCTAAACTACCATACGATCTAGCAATCCTACTTTTGAGTATATATCCAAAAGAAATGAAATCAGTATGTCAAAGGTACATTCCCAAGTTTATTGTATAATAATAAATATTCATAATAACCAATAAATGGCAACAACCTAAATGCCCATCAACAGATAAAGATAATGTGGATTAAAAAAATATGGTACACATGTACAATGTAATGCTATTCAGGCATAAAAAAATAATGAAATCCTGTTATTTGTGACAACATAAATGAAACTGGAAATCATTTTGTTAAGTGAGATAAGATAGGCCAGAAAGACATTATCTCACATAAATGTGGAATCTAAAAAAAATTGATCTCATAGAAGTTGAGAGTAGAAGGATATTTACTGAGGAAGATTATAGGAGGAGAGATGGGGAGAGGTTGGTCAATGAGTACTGTTATAGTTAGGTTAAGAAGTTAGGATGTGCTACTGTACCTGACTATAGTTAACAATAATGAACTATACATCTTAAAAAGCTAAAGTATTTTGAAGTTTTCACCATAGAGAAATGATATTATTTGAGGAAATGAATATGTTTAACATGATTTAAACATTACGTAAAATATACAGGTATTGAAGCGTCACATTGTTACCCTGTTAACATGAACAATTTTTATGTTTTTATATATCAGTTAAAAATAAATTTAGGGTTGGAGATGCAGCTCAGTGGTAGAGCACTTGCCTAGCATGCACAAAGCTCTGGGTTTAATCCTGAGCCCCAAACACACCAAAACAAATAAATAATAAATTTAAATTATAAATGAATAAATTTAAAGTCTTATGCTCCATTTTAATGATTTTTCCCCTTGGACCATTAATTGTGAAATGCAGTAGATAAAACATTGAAGATTATGAAAAGATAAATATAAGCATCTGTAAGATGGTGCCAGTGACCCAATAAGTAATATTTGGCAACCTGAAGAGTGAGAACAATCTATATTAATTTCACATCTCAAAATTTAGCAATGTTTGACTCAGTCTCTTATTAGGGTCAAAAAGAATATGTAATGGTACTGAGCATTTTGAGGAAATCACAGAATGAAAATATTGAAGATGCTTCACACCAATTGTTTTGTTTTCTTCAAATTAATGATCCAATTTTTATGTGTTTTTGGAGCAACTGATTACAAAAATAAAACTTCATATTTTCACAAAATTACATATACTCTAGAAAATATTTCCCATCTAGAACCATATACCTCAGCTGGCCACTACAAACAGCATGAAATGTGTTTAGAGAAACTGTTCCTATAGCTTTTGGTTAGTCATAATTTTACTTGACACCGAGTATTTCCCAAACCCAATTCTAGTTGACATTTTTATAACCCTTGAACCATTAAATGAGTCATAGTCTCACTAGATCTACAATTCCACAGAGAAAAAAAAATGGTTTTTAGACTTTTCTGGTACATAAAGGTAAAAGAAAATAAGTAAAAGTAAAAAACAATTTTTATTTACATTTAACAATAATGACCAAAAACCAAAAAATTCACAGCTATCTTCTATTTACATCACTTCATAACACTTCTGAAATTAGAATGTGTATTAACATGTTCCTGATTTGCATTATGGATATTTTCTATAAAAAAAATGCTACCATTATGGTTGAGAAGAAACTTGGCAAACAGAAAGAGCTCATAAAAGCTGAGTGAGGTGGCACACACCTGTAATCCAAGTGACTCCAGAGGCTGAGGCAAAAAGATCATAAGTTCAAGGCCAGCCTCAGCAACTTAGCAAGACCCTAAGCCACTTAGTAAGACCCTGTCTCAAAATAAAAAATAATAAAAAAGGGCTGTGGATGTGGCTCAGTGGTAGAGCACCCCTGGGTTAAATCTCCAGTATCCCCATAAAAAGAAAAGTGTTCATAAAAAATCATGATAATCACTATTTACTGGAATTCATGAGATAAGATTAATTCCATTCAATGATTTTGTTGCTTTTTGTTTTGATAAATTCGTTTCTTAATTTTGAAAATAAATGTATTTTAAATTTTTATGTAATTTCACTTTTTGAAAGTGAAAAAATTACATTTTTTTCACCATTGCCATTAAATTTATTCTTTATAATATAATTGGAAATGCAACAATTTATAGTGGGAAATGTCCCTCCGGTTCTGAAGCTAAAGGAGTTTACCATTCATTATCAAGGATGAGGTTCTACGTATGTTCTGGGGCAACACACTAGCAAATTATATGTACTTTTTCAACAATATTTGTAGATTATGCAAAGAGGATATAGGGAACATGATTGTTTCTGATTTAATTTGCATTATTAGTGTCGTGTTTTGATCACAAATGAAGAGGGAACTGTTTACTTGGGAAGGTAAATTCTAATAAAGAACTAAAACTGTTCTCTTTTTTTTATTAACCTACTTAAAATACCATTTTGCACAATCCTCCATCTATATCCATTTCTGTTCTTCTCCTTCCTCCACATTCACGCATACTCTAAAATCTTTCTTGACACCTGTTAGCACATGTTAGTACAAATGCCTTCCACAATCTGGGCCCAGACCAACCATGCCACATTCTGCTTCCTCATCCAGACCCACAGATTGGAGAGTTAAACAGCACAATGCACACAAACTCAAGTCATCCAGTGTTCAAGCTGTAATCCTAGCTTTATAATTAGATTCATATTTGAATCTGGCAAGTAGCTTTTCTTTGCTCTACTTAAATTTCTTTCTTCATAAAAATAGGATAATACCACCTTTTTTGTTTTGTTTTGTTTTGTTTGTTTGTTTAGTTGTGCTGGGGATTGAATTCAAGTCTTTGCACATGCTAGGCAAACACTATTACCACGGAGCTCCACCCACCCCCATCTATAATAGATCTGATCTTAAGGATCAGTCAATGAATTGATGTAAAGCACTCAGGAGACCTTCAGTTAAAAGGACCATTGTTGTCATTGACACAATCACAAATGACATATTCACAGTCTCCAAAAGTCCCTGGTGAAGTTTCACTTTTGAGTAAAACTATTTTCTGTTCAGATATGTAGAAGAGATGCTAGATTTGATTTATGTTACTTAAGAACACAGATTTAGGATCTATAAGGGCTTTTTTATAAACTTTATTTATTTTTACGTGGTGCTGAGGATTCAACCCAGTGCCTCACACATGCTAGGCAAGCGCTCTACCACTGAGCCATAAACCCAGACCCTATAAAGGCCTTTTTGGGTGAGATTGTTTTCAATTATCTACAAAAATCACTTTATATTTAAAGCTCCATGAAAGCAGGAATGATGTGTGTTTTAGCACCATATCCTAAACATCTAGCAAAATGAGTGGGATTAGGATTTTAGGAGAAAGTAAAGACTTCCCATTATGCTAGAGAACGTGTTCTACAAGATATGCTGCCGTCCACAGACAGGAGGTCTGGCTAGAAGTTCAGCAGAAAAGACCTGTAGGGAGATCCAAGCTGAGCATAACAATCTATACCTCAAGTGTTCAGATCCTCAAGTTCAGTGGTTGTTAGACTTTTTCTATGAATGCCAGAGAGTAAATATTTTGGGTGTGGAAATCCAGATAGACTTTCTCCTATTATTCAACTCTGCTGTTACAGCCCCAAAGCAAGCACAGACAATAAGGAAACAAAATGATATAACTGCACTTGACTCATGGGCAGGTCATAATTTGCCAACCCATGATCCAGTTTCATATCATTCTCTTTCTTCTTCCTTCATTTCCCACTGCCTTTCAGTGCAATTTTACTTCAATCTTCCAACTAGATCTCAAGGGTACTATAAGAAATTCAACAAAGAATGAACTTCTAGTTGAAGCTGAGGCAGCTCCCTCTGAGCCAGTATAATGGTATCAGCAATAACAAGGAAAAGATCACAAATGGAGACAGAAGTCACAGGAGCAAATTGGGCCATATGGTCTAAGCAGCACATTTCCTTACGCCACCCCGAAAGATCTTCTTGGACATTTTTAGCATCTGTCTTATGTAATTACAGTAATAATAATAATGATATGATGATGATGATGATGACGACGACGACAATGATGATGATGATGACAGGGGTTCTGGTTCTCGGAGAAATGGAGTAAAACATTATATCCTGTCTCCTCCACTGAATGCAGCTACAAATGTGGACAGAATACATGCAGAGGTATTTGAAGATACTGGTAAGTAAATAGCAGCAGACGGATTGGGGGACAAGACTGGAATTCTAAATGCCATTAAATCACCAGTGATTTTGACATTCTTTTCTTTGTTATCTTCAGACCTGGAATCAGAGCAGCCTGAAACTCAGAGGTTGACATTCTCAAAGTCAGAGAGAACTCCAGGAAAAGCCCGTGGGTGTCTGCTTGCACAAAGGGAAAGAGGTCTTCAAATGCCCAGAGACTGGCATTATTTGTTGGTATTTTCTGCTTTCTCTCCTAACCTCCCTGACCTCCCACTCCTCTCATTCCCAGTCAGCAATTCAGTGCTGTTGCTGGTGGCAGTGGCAGCCACAACCATAATGGCAACAGGGCCCATAGGAGCCTAACAGTGAGGAACGGAAACTTCCTTTCAATCAGAGGATGTTAGACTCTGAAATGTGAATGAGCACCTAGTTTTTAGGTTTGTTTTGTTTTGTTTTGTTTTGGTTTGCTTGCTTTATCCATTTTTTTGCTTCAGTGAGATTTAGCAAATGATCATCACTTCAAAAAGTACAGGACAGAGCTAGGAAAATAAAGTCCCCTTTTCCTGTCTGAACTAAAAACAAAACAAAAGTTTAAAAGCTTCAGGGTGCCAGAAAGGTCTAGGGGGATCACAAAGAGGAAGTAATTCTGATCTGATATCCTGAAACACCACAAGATGCATGTGGATGACTTTAATATAACAGGATGCCATCAACTTGAAGAAATGAAAGATTAGATAGGTCACTGCCCAGAACTTAGAATGGCCACAGAGTGCACACACATAGGACAGATTCAATTACTATTAGCACTGCACGGACAGAGAAATTGACATTAAGACCACAGTTCCCATCGGCCTCACAACCTGAAACCAACGGGGCCTCCCGCCTGTTGAAACCAAAACATCAACATACTTCAGAAGACCTAAATAATATCCAGAGAATCTTAGCATGATAATCAAAATGTCCAGGATATGATTCAAAAGTGCATGGCATATGAAGGACCAGGAAAATATCTATTTGTGTGGAAGACTAAACGGATACCAACTCTGAGATAACACAGATGTTAGGGTTATTCAGCCAAGACTTCAAAGCAACTATTGCAAAAATTCTCATCAGCTGGGCATAAAAGGATAATGGAAATGACAGACTTGCTGAACTTGAAGAGAGATTTTTTTAAAAATTAACCAATCTGAATTGGGGGGGGGTAAACTATTTTCCAAAATAAATGACTAGGGTCTCAAGAACTTGTGGAACAATGCAAAAAGGTTTAAAACTTGTGTAACTGGAGACATCAAAGAGGAAGAATTAGCTAAAAACTTCCCAAGTTTGAGGAAAGACATATAAATCTACATGTTGAAGAAATGCACCAAACCTTAAACAGAATATATCCAAAGAAGTTCTCACAGAGGTATATCATAATCAAAAATAAATCTTGAATAAAACTAGAGAAAAAAATCTTTAATAAAACTAGAGAAAATATTGCATTACTTACAGAGCAACATGATTGATTTCTAATAAGAAAAAAAGAAGAAAGAGAAATAAAGAAAGAAAAAGAAAGAAAGAAAGCTAGCTACAAAGAAGTAGAATAACATTTTTTAAAATGTAAGAAAACCCACCCACAATTCTATATAAAGCAAAAATATACTTTAGAAATGAAAGTGAAATAAGGACATTAACAAGTGAAGGACAGTTAAAAGAATTCATTTCCAGAAGATTAGGACAAAGGAATTGTTAATGAAAGTTCAACAGAAAAAAAGGAAATGACAGAAGAGGGAACTTGGAGGGTAAGAAAAATGAAATTGCAACAGAATGGTAAATAACTGAAAGATAAATATATAATGGACTATTTTTTCTCTTGAGTCCTTTTAAATGTTTGTAGTAGAAATCAAAAAACATAGCATGTCTGATGTGGTTTTCAATGTATGTAGATATAATTTATGAGATCAGTAAGGGGATCTAAATGATGGAAGACTTCTACACTCTACTTCAAGTGGTGAACTGTTGATATTAAATTAACTGAGAGATGTTAAGTATATATATTATAATCTCTAGAGGGACCACTGCAATCCTTTTCAAAGAAATAAAGTTCTTTGCCCATTTATTAATTTTTTGGTTGTGTTTTCTAAGCTCTTTATATATCCTGGAGATTAATGCTCTGTTTGAGGTACAGGTGGCAAAAGTTTTCTCCCATTCTGTAGGCTCGCGCTTCACATGCTTGATTGCTTCTTTTGCTGTGAAGAAACATTTTAGTTTGATACCATCCCATTTGTTGATTCTTGATTTTACTTCTTGCACTTTAGAAGTCTTGTTGAGGAAGTCAGTTCCTAAACTGATATAATGAAGTGTTGGGCTTACATTTTCTTCTAGTAGATGTAGGGTTTCTGGTCCAATGCTTAGGTCCTTAGTCCACTTTGAGTTGAGAGATAGGGTTTAAATTTCATTCTGCAAAATATGGATTTCCAGTTTTGCCGGCACCATTTGTTGAAAAATAGACACTTCACAGAAGAAGAAATATGAATAGTCAACAAATATATGAAAAAAAATGTTCAACATCTATAGCAATTAGAGAAATACAAATTAAATTGTATTTGTGTCATTGGAGACAAAAATTTGATCTCACTTCAATAAGAATGGCAATAGTTAAGAATTCAAGTAATAATTAATGTTGGCAAGGATATGGGGAAAAGGTTACAGTCATACATTGCTGTTTGGACTGCAAACTGGTGCAACCACTCTGAAAAGCAGTATGGAGATTCTTCAGAAAACTTGAAATAGAACTAGCATTTGACCCAGATATTTTAAGGACTTAAGATCAGCATACTCTAGTGACATAGTCACATCAATGTTTATAGCAACTCAATTCTCAATAACTAAGCTATGAAACCCAGCTAGGTGCCCTACAATAGATGAATAGAAAAAGAAAATGTGGCAAATATACACAATGGAATATTAATCAGCCATAAAATAGAATGACTTTATGAAATTTTCAGAAAACGGATGGAACTGGAGAACATCATGCTAAATGAAGTAAACCAATTCCAAACAAACCCAAAGGTTGAATACTCTCTCTGATATGTGGATGCTAACACACAACAAGGGGAAGAGGGGAAGAACAGAAGTTTAGTAGATTAGACAAAGGGGAATAAGGAGAAGGGAGTTGGGAAAAGAATAGGAAAAACAGTGGAATGATTCTGATATAACTTTCCTATGTACATAAATGAATGCACCACAGTGAATTGCTACATCATGTACAACCACAAGACTGGGATCCTAATTAGAATAACATGTACTCTATGTTTGTATAAATAAGTCAAATTATACTCTACTGTCCTATATAAATTAAAAGAACAAAAATTAAAAAATTAATTTAAAAATAAATACAGTAAAAACAATAATATAATAGAGTAAAACAGAATACTAAAAATCTTGGTCAAATAACCCAAAAGAAGGTAGGAGAGTAGAAACAAGATTAAATAAGAAAGGGAATAAATACCAAATAATAAGGTGGTAGGCTTAAGTTCAGGAATGTTATTCAACAAAAATGATCTAAACAAGCCAATTAAAAGGCAAAGATTATCAGAATATATTCTTCTTTTAAAAGAGTAAAGAAAAACAAACATAAACCTTTCCTATGTTGTCAATAAAAATTTACTTTAAATACAATTATATATGTTGGTAAAAGTAAATGAATTAGAGAATCTAAACATACACCAATATAAATAAAAATTAAATCAGACAAAATAAATTTTAGAGCAAATAAAATTATCAGGAACAAAAAGAAACACTATGTAAAGCTAAACAGGCAAAATTACAATGAACATATAACAATTGTAAATATTTATGAGTTGAATAACAGAGCTTCAAAGTTCATGAAACAAAATAGTAACAGAAATGAAGAATTGGAACTGCAATTTTATTGTATTTTTCCTGGTACTGGTTTTCTTGGCATTGTTTCTTATGTTAGTTCTTTTAGAATTTTCTGTATATTGCTTATTTTTCCTTTGGATCATTTGTCTTTTTCTTGCTAATATGTAAGAAGTCTTTGCATTTTATAGATATTAACTCTTTGTCAGTAATCTACATTGCAATTATTAACCTAAGTGTTATTTGCCTATTGACTTGCTCACCATTTTCCACATAAAAGTTTTTATAATAAAAAAATTGCAATTTTAGCTGAAGATGTCAACATTCCTGTCTGAATAATCAATTGAATCAATAGATAGAAAATCAGTAAAGATACAGAAAACTGAAAACATTATCAACCAACTGGATCCATTTGACATTTACAAAATTCATAGCCAACAACAGCAGAACAATTTTTTTTTAAGTGTATATGGAGCATTGGCCAAAACAGACCATATTCTAGGTGATAAACATTAATGAACAGTCTGTTCTTCGATCAGAATGGAATTTGATTAGAAATAGATAGCAGAAAACTAAAAGGAAAATCTCAAACTCCTTGGATATTAAATAAGATAATTCTATATAACCTATGAATCAAAGAATAATATATACGTGTGTATATATACACATGTAAAGAGAGAGATTATCAGACTTATATTCATACACACACACAGAGTGTGTGTGTGTGTGTGTGTGTGTGTGTGTGTGTGTGTGTGAGGGAGAGAGAGAGAGAGAGAGAGAGAGAGAGAGATGCTGGGCATCAAACCAGGGCCTCATGCATGCTAGGCAAGTGCTCTACCACTGAGTCACATTTCCAGCCGATCAAGGAAGATTTATTTAGGAAAAAAATATAAAATATTTTCAATATATCAAAATTTGTGAGAGGTAGTTAAAACAGTGCTTAGCTATATATTTATAGTATTCATTGTTTACATTGAAAAAAGATGAAAGGCTTCGAGTTGATAATAAGCTTCTACTATAAAGAGCAAAATAAATTCATATCAAGCATAAAGAATAAAATAAAAAAGAAGACATCAACAAAATTGAAAACAAAAAATAGAAAAAGTAAAACAATAAGCAATTTATTTTTAAAAAATAAGATTGGTACATTTCTATCAAGACTGACAGGAACAAAGATCCAAATCACCAATTACAGAATGAAAGTTTATATCACTACCAACTGTGATCACATTGAGAGAATACTAAAAGAAAACTAAAACAATTCTATGCATAGATCTTCACAAACTTGGATAACATAAGACAATCTCTTGAAAACTACTAACTCCCAAGACTCATCCAAGGGGAAATAAGTAAACTGAATGGCCCTAAACTACTAAGAAATTGAATCCATATTTTAAAACCTTCCAAAAAGGAAATCTTCAGGCCCTGATGCTTTCCCAGGAGAATGCTACTAAACATTTAAAGAAAAAGCAAGAGAATTTTTAAATAATCTCTAACAGAAAATAGAAGGTAAGACACTTCCCAAATCATTTGATGAGGCCAGCACCCCTGATAAAATTAGGTGAAGAAAGTACAAGAAAACTTTAGACCAATATTCCTCACTAACACAGCTAAAAAATCGACAAGATCTAAATTAATAAAATTCAGCAATATGTAAAAAAGTAATATGCCCAAATCTAGTGAAATTTATCCTAAGAAAGTAAAACTATGTCAGTCTTTCAAAGGTGTTTGATATAATCTACATATTATAGTCAAAGAAAAATAAGATAAACATTAATTGATGAAGAAAAAGCATTTGATAACATTCCAAATTCGTTCATGATAAAACTCATAGCAAATAAGGCTTAATGGGGAAATTTTTCAACTTGATAAAAAACATAGGCAAATGTCCTACACCAACATAACACTTGATAGTGAGTCTGAATACTTCCATAGTAAAGACTGGGGACAAGGGAAGGCTTTCTACTCTTGTTAGTATTATCAGTATTAAACTAGAAGTCCTAATTAGTAAGATAAGAAAAAAATTAAAATCCATAAATATTTTTAAATGACATCAAATTGCCGCTATACTCAGATAATATGACTATATTCGTAGAAAAGAAATTGGAGAAAAGTTGGAGGAAGCCAGGCGTGGTGGCACATGCCTGTAATCCCAGTGACTCAGGAGGCTGAGGTGGAGGATTACAAGTTCAAAACCAGCCTCAGTAACTTAACAAGGCTCTAAACAATTTCGCGAGACTTCATCTCAAAATAAAAAGTAAAAGGGGTTGGGGATGTGGCTCAGTGGCTAAACAGCGCTGGGTTCAATCCCTGATAAAAAATAAAAATTAAAAAAAAAGTTGGGGTAAATCATGCTACCTGCTTTAAAGACTTACAATAAAGGCACAGTAATTATTGTTGGTGAAAGCATAGGCTTAAATCAATGGGACAGAGTGAAGAGTACAGAAATAGACCTTCAATAGTATGACCAATTATTGCAAAGGAAATTCATTGAAGAGACAACAGTCTTTTCAAAAATGGTATTGAAAGAATTCTATATTAAATGAAAGAAAATAAACTTCATCCTAAACTTTACACCTTATATAAAAAGTCAGCACATAATGGATCATAGAAGTAAATGTCAAAAATAAAATTAATTGTTCTAGAATTAAATGGAGAAGAAAATCATGTGCTTGAGGTTAAACAAGAGTTCTTAGACATATTATCAAAACTATGGTCTATCTAAGAAAAAAGGGAAAAATAGGACTTTATTAAGATTAAAAACTTCTGGGGCTGGGGTTGTGGCTCAGCGGTAGAGCGCTTGCCTCGCATGCGTAGGGCACCGGGTTCGACCCTCAGCACCACATAAAAATAAATAAATAAAATAGAGATATTGTGTCCATCTACAGCTAAAACATTTTAAAAAAAAGATTAAAAACTTCTGGGCAGTGAGAGACACTGTTGAGAGAAAGAAAAAATATGCTACAGACTGGGAAAAATACTTGTAAATCATATGTCTGGAATACAATTTGTATTCAGAATATGTAAAGAACTCCCATAGTTCAACAATAAAAACTAAATAAGCCAATTTAAAAATGGGTAAAAGACTTGAATTGACCCTTCATTGAAAAGAATATATAGATGGAATAGGAAATACATTACCATATGTTTAACATCCTGGACATCCTCCATTACAGCTATGCTAAGATACCACTACACATCTATTATAATGGTTAATATAAAAAGTACCAAAATACCAAAGGCTAATGAGAAGGAAGCACAATTGGAACTTTATAAAATGAGAAAGAGAATTCATAATGTCATAACCACACTGAAAAATAGTTTGACAGTTTCTTACATGTTTTCCATTCGACCCAGCAACCTCATTTCTAGACATGTACCCTGAGGAACAAAACTGAGAATCCTAAAAGAATTTGTAAACAGATGTTACAAGCCTTCTATTCATGATGGGCCCATACTGAAAACAGCCATGATGTCCTTCAACAGGGAATGGCAAAACCAATAATGGAAGATGCATGCGACAGAATATTGTCCCAGTACAGGGATGGAGTCTCCATTGTCACATCAAGGGCATCGTGCTGAATAAAAGCAGTCAGTCTCAACAGGTTACTTGTCTGATTTCTTTTACAGGCCTTTCTCAAAAAGTCACAATGAAGGGGTTTGACTACTGCTATGACTTGATGTGATTTGTCCCCCAAGGCTCTTATGTTTTTTTTTTTTAAACAACCTTTATTTTATTTATTTATGTATGTATTTTGTATGTGGTGCTGAGGATCGAACCCAGTGCCTCACGCGTGAGGGGCAAGCGCTCTACCACTGAGCCATGACCCCAGCCCAAGGTTCTTATGTTGAAAGCTTAACCCTCAGTGTGGTGCTATTGAGAGGTGGTCGAACCTTTTTGAGATTGCGCTCCTTGGGAGGTGATAGGTCACAGGGGACACCACTCTTGGCAAAGGATTAATGCTGTCTCCAGTGAGTACCAGTTTTCTTTTCGGATCAGATTAGTACTTGTGAGAGCAGATTATTATAAGCAAGTCTGGCACCTCCCCTGAATCTCACTGCTGTAAGCATCCTCAGAGCTCTTACACATGTTCTCACCACACCATGCTAGTCATGCTATTTATCATGGAGCTCACCTGGAGCGCCTCACCAGATGTGGCCATACGAACTTCCACTTTTCAGCTCCTAAAATCATGAGCTGAAATGAACCTCCTTTAATTTACAAAGTATCCAGTCTCGGGTATTTTGTTATAGCAACACAAAGCAGACTAAGACAACAACAGAGGGAAAAGAAGAGAGCATTTTTTACAGTGATGGAACTGTTGTCCATTCTGATTGTGGCAATGGTTTTATGAATCGATTGTTAAAATACAGAGACCTATACACTTTAAAAATATACATTTTAAAAGTGTACTTATATTGTATTTTAATTTGAGCAATAAAATTTTAAAACATAAAGCCTATTTGGGAAAAGTAAAATTATAACTTTCAAGTTGAAAATTCTTCATTCTAGATCAGCCAACTTACCAAGCAAATTCATTTTTAATTATTTTCATTCCCAATCTATAAAATGAAGATTATAATACCTGGCTCAACTTTTTTGACAGTAGTAGTTACCAGTGTTTTTTAATCTAGTTTTTTAATATCCTTAAAAATTATTAAGAATGCCAAAGGATTTCTGTTTATAAGTTATTCTTGTCAGTACTTACAATATTAGAAATTAAAATGAAAGCAAGTATAAATATTTAACTCATTTGAAATTGCTAATAATAAATCCATTACAAATTAACACAAATAATATTTTTAATAAAAACTATTTTCCAAATTAAAGAAAATAGAATTGGTTTAAATATCCTCAAGTCTCTTTAATATCCAGCTTCATAGAAGACAGCTGAATTCTTAATATGTTTTGTTTGTTTGTTTGGTTGGTTTTGTTTTGTTTTGCAGGACTGGGGAAGGAAGCCAAGCAAGCCCTCACCACTGAACTACACCCCCAGGCCTACAACAGCTGAATTCTTCTCTTCACTTCTTGTCTCTGGGACTCTTGGAATCTGCACACCATCCCTTGAAACTACTGCCTTATAGAATAGGAGAATAGGAGAGATAATAAAAACGAAATTGCTTCTACCAACAAATATTCATAAACAAATCATTCACATGTTTTAAAATGCTGTGTGTTATAGATTCATAAGCATGTTAGAAAGATACTCATTTCTGTATGTGTAAAACCACGTGGGAATTATTGCCTTGGCCAAAACCAGTTCTATCTCTCTCAAACCCAAATTCCATAGGCCATATTGTTTCCCAAATGCCTTCCTAGGGTTCTTACAAATCCTGGCCCTCTCTGCCTAGATTACCTTGCAAGGTGTATTAAAACACTCTGGAATCATTCAGTATCTTTATACTCTAAAAATGCTCTTCTGATTTAGTTTGCTCTTTCGCCCATTTCTTTCTCTTAAATTCTTTTTCCCTGATAATGTCTTCCCAAATATTGTCTGAATTTTTCTGAATAACAACAGCTGTTCATTCCCAGGTTGGCTATGACCCCGAAGCAGCAATGGCACCGGGCCAGTGTTCCCTCCTTGACAGCATCAAGAAAATTAACATTTTCTGGATTCTGCTCATTGCCAGATCCTCTTCGTGTTTGAACCCACAGGAGATGATAGGAAGAGTGAAATTAAATGAAAATAGCACACCTTCTGGACTTTTTGTTTTGGCATATTTGAGAATACTGGCATGTTTGAAATGTCATTAATACAGAATATATCTGGATGTTGGTATATTTTAAAATTCAGGAGTTTGAAATGCCCTCAAGAGACAGATGAGTTGCCTATCCCCTTTATCTAGGAATGCATGGGTGCAAAGTGCATCAAGCAGCCAAAAATATTTCTCAAGGAAGAAAAGGGAAGGGAAGTTCACATCTTCCCAAGTAGCCCACTGTATTAGACAGGTTTTGATGCATAACGAACTACAACCTCAATATGGTTTTTATTTAGCCTGTGATTCTGTGGGTCAGTAATTTGGGCTCAGCTCAACTGGCTGGTTGTTCTGGGCTCAGCTAGATTTATGCATATACAATGAGAGCTTGATTCTGCAGCATGAGGACTGATCCTCTGCCTCGCCCACATGTTATCTAGTCAGAATTTTGATGCAGACCAGATAATTAAGACTCTTTTGAGGTCTGAACTTGGAATTTTCAAACTGTCATATTTCCTATGAGCCAGAGTGAGGGCATCCCAGATTCAATGGGTAGGGATATAGAAGCTATCTCTGGATGGGAGTACTGCTTGACCTGCTAAGGGTATTTTCACAGGAAAGGAGAATAACACAGATAATTTGTCACACAATCTACCACATCCATTTTATAAAGAGATCCAGAAAGCTACTCCAAGTGCATTTTCAGCACTAGAAGAGTATCATAGAGGTAGAAATGGAAATAAGAAATATTTATGTGTGGAAAAGTATCAAAATAGATGAGGGACACTTTTGTTGGTGGTGACAGGGAGAGATGGAAAAAGCAGAGTGTTAGGCAAAATAAAGAGTACTTGGAACACTATTGTGTGGTTAGCTAGGGTATAACCAGGGGTAATGGAGAGTGAAATAGAGAAAAAGAAAATTTCGGGCAAAATTCTATGTAAGTTACAAGAGTTAAAATTGTTCTTCTGTAGAATAATCTTGCAGACAAAGCAATGCATGGTATAATGTATAAGCATTTAAAGAAAAGCTTGTAAAAAACACAATCAGGAAGGAGTTTGCCCTGTACACTGCAATGCTGGAGGATTTTCTTTTTTTTAATACTTATTTTTTAGTCGTAGGTGGACACAATATCTTTATTTTATTTTTACATGGTGCTGGGGATCGAACCGAGTGCCTCCCGCGTGCTAGGCGAGCACACTACCACTGCGCCATAATCCCAGCCCGTGGAGGAGTTTCTTAAACATCTTCCTTTCTATGCTTGTCTGCAGACGTCACTAATCTTCAAAGTACCTTAGCCCTTGCCTTCCATTTTAAGTCTTTTGACCAGCCCTAATTGGATCATGCCTGGTGTGAAGTAACATCCCAACTGGTCATCCTGTTTCCGTCTTTCTCTTTTCTACACCTGTTTGGAATTGAGTCACCAAAGTATCATTTTGGAATTATACTATCCTTAAAATTTGAGTATTTTATTCAAACCATCATTACCAGTCAATAAGCATTTTTTCAGGTCTTGACATATGACAAATGCTGGATACAAATTAATTCTGTTATTTACAATATCATGATTCTAACTGCATACATTTTTCAAACCATTTCCAAGAACGTTCTCCTCTAGGATTTCATTAGGTCTGTGGAAATTGATGACATAGACGTTCTCTCCTCCCTTCTCTGTATACAGAAACGAAGGCACTTGGAAGTACCCAGAGGTGACTAAGGTCATGTAGCAAGTTAGTCAAATTGTCCAGTTCCCCAAGTTAAAGAATGAAGACTGCAAGGCCTAAGGAGGAGTTAGGAGTATATCTTGCTCTGTTTTTTCTATTTGAACTGTTCTTTCCAAATTAGATCTTCTAAATTGACCTTCACTCAAAAAGCACTTGCTCTGAAAACATAGGCCATCCTGCCTCCCATGATATGCTCTTCCTACTGCCAACTTTCTTCTCTCTTCAAAATGTTTCTCCACTTATACCTCCTCAAACCATAAACATATGTTTTACACTTCATTAAAAGAAACTATTCCTATGGATTTTATCTGACCTCCACCTGGTGAGTTCAGTGGTCATTTTTATCCTACTTTAATAAAAGATCTAATATATCTCAAAAAGTTGAAGGAAGCCAGGAGCTTTGGCACACATCTATAATCCCTGCAGCTCAGGAGGCTAAGGCAGGAGGATCACAAGTTCAAGGCCAGCCTGGTTAACTTAGCAGGACTCTGTGTCTCAAAATAATAAATAAAAATAGGGCTAAAGATGTGCCTCAGTGGTAGATAGCCCATGGGCTCAATTCCCAATCCCACCAAAAAAAAAAAAAAAAGTGAAGGGATTCCCTAGGTTCACAGCAAGTCAGAGTCTACATTATGACCGAAGAATCAAGGGAGTTCCTTTTACAAATCATTGGTTCTCATCAGTAATCATCAGTAATGATAGGTTCTCCTTAATGCCTGAGTGTTGCTATACCTCAGCCCATACACCTTCTGTTTAAATACCTTTTCATTGGAACATCTTCTCTTATTCCATGTTATTTACTGAAACACGTCTCTGGCCCTCAAATTCATACGCTGAAGTCCCAACTCCCAGCTCTTCAGAATATGACTGTATTTAGAGATAAAGTCTTTATAAAGGTGATTAAGCCAAACGAATCTATAAGGATAAGGCCATAATCAATAGCCCTTTTGTCCTGATAATCAGAGAGAGACACAAGGATATAAATTCCCACCCAGAAAAAAAAAAGTCCACATGAAGGCACAGGGAGATGGCCCAAGAGAAGAGGCTTCAGGAGAAAATTTTTCAATACCTTGATCTTGGACTTCCAGCCTCCAGCACTGTGAGAAAATGAATTTCTGTTACTTGGACCACCAGGTCCATGGTATTTTATTATGGCATCCTGAGCAAATGAATATACACCTAAACCTATGCTGTCATTGTGCATATTGTTCCTTTAATATTATTATGCTACTCTTCTTATAATAGCCCTATTCTCATTTCCTGGTAGGTTTTGTTCCCATTTAAGTTTCCACACTTAGGAGGTTTTTCAGGATCTTCAGAAATCAGAGAGAAAACACATATAAGCCTTACCATGTTATTCTTTCTTCAAGATATATCCATCAAATGATCTCTGTGCTAAAACAACTATTAAGGGTTTTTAGGTAAGGAAATGGGAAGAAAAAAAAAAAAGAGGAAATTTGATCCGGAGAGTGTTATTTCATATTATGTCCCTCTGCAGCTTAAGGCTCTCAGGTCACCAAAGATAAAATCTAAGGAGCCCTTGCAATATTTAAATGTTTATCCTGAGCTACAAAATATGGCTGGAGAGTGTCGCACATGCTGTATGACCACAATGACAACATGTACTGCATGAGTAGAATCTGCTCCTTCTGCCTGTGTGCCATTTCTTTCTCATCTTGGAAGCACACAATTCCACCAGCAGGTTAGTTTCCTAAGTGAGAAACAGGAAGAATACATATGGCAAAATGCTGAGCCTTTGCTTGGTGCTAAAGTCTCATTAATGGCCTTGTTTTCTGTCAGGGTCTTCATTTTTTCCTGGTCTTTTCTGAAATGTAGTGTGACTTCTTTTTTTTTTTTTTTTTTTTTTTTTTTTTTTTTTTTTTTTTTGGCTTTGGAAGAATTTGATTATTCTCCTTCAAAAATGAGTTTTTGATATACAGGGAACAGATGAGACGTGGCAGCCTGGTCCTTAGCCTACCAAAGCCCTGGCAAGAGATTTAGAGGGGAAATAATTCAAATCAACGCCACTCACACGAGCCAGATTTTTGGTTAACGAATGTGCCAGATATTTGATAGAATGGTGATAAATGGACAATGAGCATGTTTAGAAAACATTCTAAAACTGCACTATTCTATGATCTGCACAGACTAGATGACATAATGGATGATGGATTAGAGTCACTGCTCAGAGGATAGGACATCATGTAGCTGGTCACACATCAGGACTACAACGGATGGAAGGGTTTGTAAATTATTTTTTAGGAATCTGTGAGATTCTGAGCCTTGCCTGGGCTGCACTTTTGGTCTGCCAGATGCTCAGCTATGGGTCCCAGCTGATCAGGAGAACCACAGTGAAGTAAGAATCCCTTTCATGGGGTTGGATTCACTACAGGGTCATTTGGAACCAACTCTGTGGGAAACTGACCAAAATAAATATTCCCTCCTTTCGATAAACAAACCTCTCAGGTTACACTAGACCCAAATGGACCTTATTCTAAAGGCACCAAGACCAGAGACAGTTTTCTTACGGACATGGAATCAAACCTCAGATCTCCCCAGGTCCCAGGCATCAAGCCAGCCTCTAGGGCTGGGAAGTAGGGTGGACTGAAGGTAAAGGATATCCTCCAATCTAGGGCAAAGCAGGGAAGAAATCTTTCATCAGGAATCTTTCCTAAAAATGTCTATAAAAATTTACTTTCCTCTGCTATGCGTTGCCATGGAGCCCCAAATGCCTAAACATTTGCCAGCTGAATTCATGTCTTTTGCCTTTCTGGTTAGCATGTGGAAGGTAACAGATAAGGGGGCAGAGCACACACTGCACCTGAAATCTAACATTCTTTCCGCTCTATAGACCTCATTAATATGGAGAAGACCACGGTGTCAGAGAGAGGATTATGTTCTGAAGGGGAGAAAAGTATGGGGCTGCCCTCTCTGCCTTAAAGCTTCAAAGTGTGTATAAATAATTCAAAATGCAGATTATTAACTTGTTCATAAAGTTAACTTTTGCTAGAAATTCAGTATGACAGTATAAATGAAAAAAAACTTTCTCAAAGAGATTTAGAAAACACAGAGTTCTATTTTCAGATTCATTTTCAAGAAAGATCTTTTAAATTATTGTAGGTATTTTATATTTTAAATAATGGATTAAAATTGATTGGGTTTTGTCCTTTTAAAACCTGATTTAAACATTACACAATGTATACATGTGTAAAAACATTACATGTATCCCATTAAGATATATAATTTTTAATGCCTTACATATTGGTTAAAATAAATTTTATAATAAAAAATTTAAAATAATTTTTTTAAATTGAGACATAATAGAAGAATATAAAGTAGAACATATAATACTCTCTTCTCCTTAATTTGTCCCCTTCCTCTGAATGCAATTCTCTGGGACAGGAACTTCTAACAATCTGATGGACAGCACTGTATGGATGTCTCTGTGAATTTATAAATATATATCCCATACCCAACCAAATTATCATGTGTCAATCATACAGTATAGAATGCCCTGCTATACTTTCTTATGGCAATTTACAAAGGTACTTTCTAAAACAGAATATATAGTTCTGCATTATTTTTAACCACCACATAATATTTTAGTAGATGAATTGTAGCACAATTTATTTAATCCCTAAAGATGAAAATTTAAGGCTTTCCAAATATCAGCATTTAAAAGGAATACTGTGCTTACACAGCCAAGCTTATACACTATTTTCCCTTGCAGCACAGTATACCTAAGAATGCAATTGATGACTGAAAAAGTATTAGCAATTTAAATATTAAAATATGATAACAAATATTTCCCCCCAATGTATACTGAACTCATCAACAATTCCAATAGCACAATATATAGATGCCTAATTCCTTCACCCAGACTGGTTAGTGCCATTTTGTCTTTTGTTCGTGGAATAGGTTAAAAAAAAATCACATCTCTTGGTTGCTTAACTTTTATTTGTTTGGAGAAATTGAACATATTTTATTTGACATTGGATGTTTGTGTTTACTGTTCTGTACATAGACTCGTCCATTTAAAAAAAAAATGTACTGGGGATGTAGATCAGAGGCATAGCACTTAACTAGTATTCATGAGGCTCTGGGTTTAATCTCCAGTTCTGCAAAAGAAAAAAAAAATGTTTCCTTCCTTTTCTTTATTATATTGATATGAAAGATCTCCTTTCATTCAAAGATACTATTTTATGTGCTATATATTGTGAATACATTTCAGTTTTAATATTTTGGAGGTTTTCTTTCCTCATGAAGAATTTTAAATTGGCAGGTAATACTAACTTACAAGTCCATCAATACATGAATAGATAAGGAAAATGAGGTACATATACAAAAATGTCATACTATTCACTCTAAAAAGAAGGAAATTCTGCCATTTGCAAAAACATGGAGGATGTTAGCTAGTGGAATAAACCTGCCTCAGAAAGACAAACACCTTGTGATCCCACTTATATGTGAAATCTAAAAGCAATTTGAACTCCTCAAAGAAAAGAATACAATGGTAGTTACCAGGGGCAAGTGGGAGGATTGGGGAGAGATTTGTCAAAGGATACAAAATTCCAGTTAAACAGAAGGAATAAGTTCAATAAATGTATTGGCTATTGTGCTACATGGACTATAGTTATTAACAATGTATTGTATACTTGAAAACTGAGTACATTTTACTCACCACATAAAAATGTTATGAACTCACCACAATTTAAAAAAATGTTCTGTAGTAAAAATATATTGGTTTTCTTCTTTATGATTTCTAGATTTTTGTATCAAGCTTCAAAAAGTCTGCCTTAAGTCCAGATTTTCTTATCAGTTGCAGCTCATCCCAAGACTCTTTTGGTTGCACTTTTAAAAAAACAAATGTATATATGTATAAATATATAAATTTAATTCATCTGGAATATATTCTGGCGTTATATTTGAGGTGGATACCCAACTCTTATTTTTAAATGACTGTGTCATGCTCAAACCACCAGTGACTGAATTATTTCCTCAATGGTTCGAAATGCTGTCATCATTACACAATGAATGCTAATAAATGTTTTAATCTACTTATTGATCATTCTGCACCATTGAACTACCTATCCTCTGGTGCTATATTATTTTAATTACTATAGCTTTATAAAAATGATTTTAAGTCTGAGACAAATATTTTCTCCTGAGTATTCTTTTTCTCCAGCATTTTTGGGTACTTAACCTACGCTTGGGTACTTATAAACAATTTATGAAGCTTTACAGAAGCTGTGTTGTGATTTACATTGGAATTACATTTGCTGTACAGGTTTTCATATCATGACTGTACTAAGTCTTCCCAACAAGGGTCATCTTCCTCTTTCAAATTATGGTTTCTCACGGTTGTGTTTTATCATTTTCTTCAAAGAATTTGTGTTATTTAAAAAAAAATTTCATATATTCATACAAAGTTTTTTTCTTGGCTATTTCTTTGGAATTTTTTAATTCAATCCCCTTTGCTAAATGATTATTAACATTTGTATGGTAATTGTTAACTAGTATCTGACCATGTTTAAGAAATGTATTTGATATTCTATTGTGTTTCTTTTCCCCTCTAGGTATGCAGTATAATATACTGTGCAAGTAATCTGCCTCACTTGAGTGGAAACTCCATGAGGTCAGCCAGTTCATGTTTGCATGACAATATATATTAAAGGAAACGTATGATATGGCTGGCACTTATCAGGTTCTTAATTAATGTTTGTGTAATAAATGGGTGAAAAATTATCTTCTCCTTTGTTCCAACACTCTGCACAATTCTTCATTAGTCTGAAACATGACCAGTGGTTGTGGGCATCACCTACATGCGTCTGAGGCTCCCTATGTTTACTCCTCACCATGGTACTTTTAGTTGACATAAATATTTTTTAAAGGGAATGAAACTCCTATCTATTCCTACTTCTCTAAGTATTTTTCTTCTTGAATCAGGAATGGGTAATGACATTTTTCAAATGTCATTATCAGCATATGTTTAAGAAAACATTTGTTTTTTCTCCTTTGGCTTATTAATATGCTGGCTATTATTAATGCATTTTAAAATATTGAATTGGTTTTTGATTTCTGGACTGAATCCCACTTGGCCATAGTGAATTATTCTTTTAATGTATTGCTGGATTCTATTTGGTAATATTTTATTTAGGATGTTCATTAATATTTCTAAGTGAGATTAGCCCTTACTTCTTGTACATTGTATTTATTTATTTATTTTTGGTAGCAGCATTATGGACTTCAAATAACAGGATGGGAAGTTTAATTTCTTTCTTGGGTGTTATAGAACATTTTAAATAGTGGCCAGTCATTTCTGACTTGGAGCTCTCCTCCCTGAAATTCTGCTGGATGAATGCACCTTGTAGTGGAAATTCTCCATTCCTAGTTTTGAACTAGGTTTCCTACCTGGATTTTCGGGTTTGGTATTTTTTTAAGTTTGTTTTGTTTTGTTTTTTGTAGCTTTTGTCCCTTGGATAAGAAAGCATTTATAATTACTATGTATCTTCAACGCGCGTGCGCGCGCGCACACACACACACACACACACACACACACACACACTTGAATACTTGAGAAACTTTTTCTTCCTCATTCATAGCAAATCTAAATTTCATCACATGCTTGTCCTTTCTGTGTGTCATGAGTTTGTTGTGTGTGTGTGTGTGTGTGTGTGTGTGCGCGCGCGCGCACTGGTGATTGAACACAGGGCCCTATGCATGCTAGGCAGACCCTTTCCACTGAGCTACACCTTCAGACCCACATGTTTATTTTTATAATTCCCATTGGCACAAACATATGTTGCATTCCATTAAAGATCTTGATCAAACACAATACATTTGTTCTACTTAAACATTTTAAGAGATATCTCCTGGAGAAGACTATTTATCATTTAACTTCAGTACAGGTATTATGAATAATTTTGGAACACTGTCGAACATCATTTGAGAGAGGTCCAAGATGAAATCAGAAGGGAATAGAAGGTGCTAGAACCAACTGCAGAGAAGATGATATTTTAGTGAATGGTGGCATTGCACCAAGATGATAGACGTGCAGGAACTTGGTGTAATGGGCATAATCCCCTTCACTGAACATCAGATACTGGTGCATAATTTGAAATGGCTTTATGAATTTACTTCTTAGAAAAATTCAAAAACTTCTTTGGTGGACACAAAATTAGAACAAATGAAGATGTATAAACCAGAGTGACACTGGTAAGGAAACCAGATGATTTAAATCTATTGTTTGGGACAAATACTGCTTAACAGGTAGGACAATATTAACTCCTGGGATTTCATTATTCCATGCAACTGAAGTGTTGGTAAATAAAACATTATTTTTGTTGCTGTAATATCATGATTTGATATTTTTAAGAATGTGAAATATGGATAATTTCTGCCCAAAATGTCTCTAGAAAATTTTATCCTATATTAAAATTTCAACTGGACCAAAACAGATTCCTTTAAAAGCATCCCTCATTATAAAAATCCTTTCAATGTATCTTACTATTTTTATTCCAAGTGATGTGTTACTAATCAGATTGAGCAATTATTATTTGCTCAATCAGATATAATTTGCTTAATATAAATATTGCAAGTATTTATATTAATATAATAAATTAATATAATGTAAATATTAGATTAATTTAATAAATTTTAAACATTAGTATTTATTAATTAATATTATAGTAATTAGTATTCATCATTAATATTATATTAATTTTTCCCAGAGCCAGTTTGGATTTCTTGTACAGTTGGAGGATACCAGAAGACCTTAGAAAAATGAGAGGCCCATGGAGGGAGAATTGGGTAGGACAGGGATACCTTAGTGACAAGGACAAGGGAGGCATTTTGTTTTCTAGTAAAGTACTCTTGTTGGACCCCTTACTGGTCACCAGAAAGACCAAGCTTAGAGTATAAGTATGGTACTTTCAGTACCAGTGCCTAACTTCTTTGGAAGACAGAGGGAATAGAGATTGAGTTCACCACCCATAACCAATGATTTAATTAACCTTGCCTCTCTCATGGAACCTTCCAGAAAACCCAAACATGACAAGGTTCCCAGAGCTTCTGGGTTGGTGAACACACCCACTGCTAGGAGCAGGGTGCATCTCTGTTCACAAAGATGGAAGATCCTGCACTCAGACACCTCTGCAGGTCACCGTATGTACCTCTTCATTTGGCTGTTCATTTGTGTCCTGGATAATAACCTGGTGAACCTAGGAACGTGTCTCCATGAGCTCTGTGTTCTGTTGTAGTACATCTTAAAACCTGAGGAGGGTGTTGTGGGAAACTCTGTCTGTAGTCAGTCATCAGAAGTTTGGGGGTCCCAAATCTTAGACTGGCATCTAAAGTTGAGGGCAATCTTGTGTGGCTGAGCCCTTTAACTGTGGGATCATAACTCTGGGTAATGAGTGTCAGAATTGAACTAAACTATTGTACAAATAGTGGGTGTTGGAATGTTGTAGAAGTGGTGTTGAAGAAACACCACATATTTGGTGTCAGGAGGATAAAGCAACTGTCAGGTTCACATCATTATTAGCCTGATTAATGTAAAATGAAATAAGATTGAATAGAAAATCAACAATATTGAGATGAGCTCTGTGAACTCTATGCTATTCCCCACATGAAATTCAGTAACGGGGGCTGGGTGTGTAGCTAAGTGGCTCAATAGTAGAATACACAAATACACTCTTAGCATGCATGAGGTCCTGGGTTCAATCCTCTGCATGCAAAAAAATAAATAAAAGGAAAAAATAAGAAAAAAATCCAATGAAATATCCTATAAGTCCAAAATCAAAGATGAATAATTGTGAGCACAACAA
This sequence comes from Geosciurus inauris, assembly GCA_004024805.1. Classification (NCBI taxonomy): domain Eukaryota; kingdom Metazoa; phylum Chordata; class Mammalia; order Rodentia; family Sciuridae; genus Geosciurus; species Geosciurus inauris. The sequence continues at coordinate 65,776 of PVHX01003427.1, read as the reverse complement.
AACCTGCTTTTTATGCACCTAGAATTTTCTAAAAACAGCAATATTCCTTCCTCTGCATCATCCATACAGTTTGAGTACTGTTTATAAGATTAGAATATAATTATTTTATTTACCTTGTAAATTTCTGGATCGCTCTGAGAAGAAGCTTGTTAGGACACTTATATTGCATTGGGTCATTCTAGACTCTGTTGTAACCATTACTCCAAAATATATGATGAGACATTCAGGACATATACCAAGCACAAGCATCCAATAAAATAAATATATCATTGATTTTTACTACAATTATGGTGTGCATTTCAACTTATCAACAAGAAGATATCTTCTTGACACTTCTGAGTGTCTTCCTGAGATGAAATTTAAAGGCATAAATTGCCCCTCAGAGTCAAAGAGCATGCCAGTATGGAAATTGAAGTACTGTCTTTTATAGAATTCCTCCTTATAATTTATACTATAGTTATTTATTGAAGTATGCACATGCTATAGAAATAGATAAGCATCTCATCTTTGTTCCCTCTCAATTCACATAAATATTCTAAAGCAAATATTATTCTCAGATACTATATTAAAGAATATATGAAATATTCATTAGCTCTATCTCCCTAGAAAGTAAAGGGTATGTCAGTTTTAGTCTAAAATGTTAATGTAAGATAACATTTTCCTCAATAACTTTCCAGTGGGACAATTGGGGAATAAAAAGGAAAATTATAAACTCAGTACTTTCCAAGTTACACTGAATTGTTTAATATAACACAAAATGCCAATGTGAATCTCATAATTAATAGATGATTTTAGAGGTTATAAAAAAATTAAAAGTCAATCTATTTCAGTCTTATCCACTCAATGTGTTGACAAAAGGTTTTATATGGCAAGTTAATTATATATTTGGAGATAGAAATATTTGGCTTATATGGCTTTAAATTACCCAGAATTATTTCTACTCACAGCCAATAACATGTACTGAATTATTTAAGCAATGTTCAGAATCAGTGAATGTATCTTAGAAGAAAAATAGTATGCCTCTTAGTGGTGGTTTTATATTGCAGACAGACCTGAGCTTCTGATAGAGATTTCTTAATAAATTATAGGATACTTCTTCAATCCCTATCACCTCTTTCTCCTCCCCTATTCTATACTGAATTTTGATTTGTAACATAAGCAATTTAAATGAGATGACAGAGATTTGTGAATACATGAGCAGGTGTTGCTGTTAAAATTAGAGCAAGAAAAATGAAAAAAAAATGGGCTTATCACATCTCAGTTCACATTAGCATAAAAACACAATGATACACACAGATGGATATCTGAGGCAGAAGGTTCATATGGAGTTTTATTCTATGACTGTATTGTTCACATGTATAAATTAGTAGAATTAAAAACAATCATGTATAGAAGTGGATGCATTGACTTCAATATGACAAAAAGAAACTACTGGTATTTTGAAAGACACATACTAAAAAATAAAGAAAAGGACATAAAGGCAAAAATTGAAGAATGATTAAAAGAGTAATTATCTCTCATTACCAATTTGTGCTTCAGTATGTCAAAAAGGAAAACAAACTCTCTGACAATATTAACTGACCAAATTCAAGGTAACTCACAGACCATTGGATACATCCCCAGGTGCTTTTGAGGGCAGTAAGACTCTGAAAAAAATGAAAGAACAATATAATCATGGCAAACTAAAACTCTGCAGGTTATAAAAATTTTAAATCAAATACTATTTTAAAATTAAATGAGAGCTTTCTTTTTTTTTAATTGTAGGTGGACAGAATATCTTTTATTTTTATTTTTATGTGGTGCTGAGGATCGAACCCAGTGCCTCACGCGTGCTAGGCGAGAACGCTACCACTGCGCCATAACCCCAGCCCGAGAGCTTTCTTTAAAAACACTATAATATGAAACCTTTTCTGCCAGAATATTGACCCTCTTTTTCATATAAAATCTTAGTTATCTTTATGTCCTACTCAGGGTATTCTAGGTAGATTTATATAAGAGAAGCTCATTAACAATGCTCTACATAGACACAGGAGAAATTCTACATGCTTTCATTAGTTTTCACAAATAGAATTAATATAGCCATGTCAACATATAAAAGGATGCGATTTTGTTTGACTTAGAGTATTCGATACATTTGGACCAAAATTTCAAAGTATTGGGGATGGTCATTCTCAAGAGAACATAGTTTGAGGGGCTTTGATTTTTTTTTAAAGATTTTTTTCATTTGTATTTTTTAGTAGACAGCAGAGTGTATTTTTACCTATTATACATTCATGAAGTATAACTTATTCTAATTAGGATTCCATTCTTGTGGTTGTACATGATGTGGAATCTCACTGGTGGTGTATTCATATACAAACATAGGAAACTTATGTCTAATTCATTGATTTTCAATATATAGTACTTCTATTCATATTAGGTCTGGCAGCTTTTCAGAAATGCATGGAAACCCCAACAAATGTGAATCAGGTTTTCATGCAGATCTCCATTAAGCTTGGACCATCTCCAGCATTCAATATAATAAGGAAAGAACTACACTACATCTGACTACAGACACTGTTACTCAGTCCAGCTTCCTGATTTTCCAATACGTGCCCATTTTGTTAAAAGACTAGATTAGGAGCACTGACTCCCTTCACTTTTTCCACTCACCCAATTTCCAAGTCATAGGACTTTATCACTCGTGTTGAAATGTTTTCTTCCTTACTAGTCTAGAACTTTCCTATTTGTTTCCTTCTAAAGAGGAAAGGAGTAGGGTGAGTACAGCATGGTAAAGAACAGAAAACAACTCTGGAAAGCCATATTCTTTTTCTCTCATTCAATTTCATGAGCATCTCCATGACAAGCTACTAAATAACAGATATTTTCTAACGGGTCATTTCCCACTAGATAATCCCAATTTAAAACAGAATATCCTGGTTTCTCAATTGCCTGACAGGAGGAACTCTCTTTGGATGAAACAGACCATATGTTTTCCCACATGGAAAACAAAGACATGAAGTGTCTGTTGGGAAGGGAGCAGACATACCTCACAAGGAGGAAAGCGAGCAGCAGGGGCAGAGGCCTCTCTGAGCCACACTCCGAAGGAGCATGTCATAACAGATTTAGGAAATGATGATCCAAGCCACAGAAAATTATTCTGCCAGTGGAAGAGAGAATATATGTTCTAACCAAGACGCTATTTAACATTGAGTTCTGTGGAGTGAAAAGTTTATAGGGTAAATTCTTTGGCTTCCCTGCTAAGATAATTCCCTGAGAATGCCTCTTCAACCCTTATCTTAAAACACACCACTGAATCTTGGAATGGTAATGACTTTCATTGCTTTTATGGGGACTTGTCAGTTTTTTTTTAAATTCAAGTATGTGAATTATTTATTTCCCCCAAATAACTAGGGAAATATTCACAGATATTATTTAACAAGTATTCCTTCATCCTGAGTTCAGTTATAAATAACATTTGCTTCATACATTATTAGATTACATGTAATTTTGAAGAGGGATAATATTAATATAGCTGAAAATGACTTATATATACCATGAACAGAAAAGTAACTATAACAGTAATCTTCATTAGGTTTTTTCATCTAGTTGGGGTTACATGTAGTATGTTTGTTATCATGACTAATCAATATTATCAGATCTTCCTTTTTTAAGTCAACTAACACTTTTCAAGTGCTACAAACTAAACACTGTACTAGGCACTGGAGCAACAGAAGTTACTAAGAAAATATACTACGAAATAGAATAGTTGTAACTACTATCTTTATCAATGAGCTAAAAGCAAGAAACTTTTGGGGGGGTTACTGGAGATTGAACCCAGGGGCACTTAATCACGGAACCACATCTCCAGCCCCCTTTTTTATATTTTATGGTGAGATAGAGTCTCACTAAGTTGCTGAGGATGGCTTTGACCTTGCCATTCTCCTGCCTTAGCCTTCAGAGCCGCTGGGAGCAGAAGTATGTGCCACCACACCTGGCAAGAAGTAAACTATTTACAAACAGATACTTGTTATTTGTCTCATTGGTTCCAGAAAATTGTGGCTAGTTGCTGCAAAGTTCAGAGAATGTAAGAAAGGCGAGATTACTGCCCCCAAGAGGATACCATATAGCATAAGAAGTTGATTAATAACAACTGGAGTGAAATGTGGTCAATTCTGAAAGGGAAGTGAAGATTACTAACAGGAGTACATAGCTGGCCAACCAAACCATTCAAGCTAACCAAGGAGTAAAGATGTCCAGGAGGCAGTGTCTAAGCTGGGACCTAAGGAATTATTAGCAAGACCCAGGTAGGGAGAGTAGTGGGAAGGGAGAAATATAGGTAGAGATAAGTGAAGAGGAAGGAGCTGAAACAAGTTTCCTATTCTGAGTTTCCGTCTTTAAGAGTGGAAGGGCAAGAACTAAGGATAAAGGGGAAATCAGCAACCAAACCATGAAGGACCTTAAACAATACTTAATGAAATCAGCCTTCATTTTAAGATCAGTCAGGAATCATTCAGGTTTTAAGCATCAAATTAGACCTGGACATACAACAGAGGCCGTGCTGTGGATATCACATCAGGTAGAAAGCAGAGGGAGCAATTAGGATTTTATAACAGTTATTCAGGTAAGGATAACAATGGCACCAGAGCTGCGTTTGGAAAGGATGGATGATGAAGATGTTAGAAGATACAATGGTGGGCTCTGAGTGACTGGTAAATGTAGAAAGAGAGAGGGAAGGAGACAACGCGAGACTAACTCTGGGTTTCTGATTGAAACGTATGGATGTGCCAGTCATACAGTCACTTGATGAGTTCAGATTTGGATATGCTGAATTGAAAATTCTGTGAGTTCTCCAAGAAATAATATCCAACAGGCAGAGTCTAGGCAACATAAGAGAAGACTGGATTAGAAGAATAAATTTGAGAGTAGGTAGTCTCTCAAACCAATAAAGTATGTCATCATAGAAGCTAAGAGAAGAGAGTGCTTCAATAACAATATTAGAGACCTGTAACTCTACCTGAGGGCTGTATTTTGTCTTGCCTGTGAGCGGTCGCTAGGTCTACACATAGCATCAGAGAGAAACATACCCCTAAATAACTCATCATCAATGATAGATGGAAAACTAGTGAATGCATACCCCAGCTCACTTTTACCTTTATGCAACAGCTCTGAGGTATATTCTACACTGATAATGGTAAAATTAAGCCCCGGCTGTCCTTGGTGGTAACAAGCTTGCTAATTCACCCTTTATTACTTTCTTTTCTGCTTTACTTCATCACTCCTCTAATTATTGTCTCCCCCCTGGAATCATCTGGAAAATTAATAACTTGCCTTTATGTCCTTGTCTCAAAATCTGCTTCCAAGGGAACTAAAATTTAAAGAGCTGGTACAAGAATTTGTCTTAGGAAGCGGTCTCTCAACATGTCATTCTGGAATTCAATCATCCATCAATCAGATAGCAATTAAGAGCACCACTGCTGGTTGTAAGTGAGGTGGTTACAATTCTTGATGGGTTGTAGCACCTTAATTACTGAGGCTCCCAAGTGTGGTGAATTGGATGAATTGGGTTCAGCCAGGAATGCACTGAGTTGCACCATACCTTACAAAGGACAGGGAATCTACGGTAATAGAAGGATTGAGAAATAAGTTGATAGAAACCTCAGCCCCTACATGTTTCCTATATTGAAGATAGGATCCCAACAGAGTTGTTGAAATCAGAATATTTGGGCGAATAGGCTTTGAGTGGTTTCATCAAAGGTGTGAGCCAATACTGACAACTAGATGAGCCAAAGACCCCCATGGCTCCCTGTTAGAGATCAGTATTGGGAGGCCTAGTGATAAGTGGAATCCATGAAACTGTTCAGTGACTATTTTTCCAATCTGGGAACATAAACAGGGTAGATATAATCAACTCTTCCTAAAACCCTTAGATTGGTTTCCTAACATGTAAATTAAAACCTATAGTGATTGGCAGAAAAAATAAACAAAAAACAAAGATAAGCCCCTGAAACAGCACTAGTTCCAGGCCAAATCATAAAGTCAAAGCAAAAGCAAATCCTCAGTGTAATGTCAGAGATCAGTGCTTCCTTTAAAGATTTTATGTAACACACAGGTTCCCTGATCATATTCCCATCAAATTAGCCAGCCTGATACTTTGAAGAACCAAATGAATAATGGCAGATGATAGCCAACTGCTGCACACTTAAGCAGTATCCTCAAATCCCAATATAGCTGTTGTGTAGTATGTGATGTACTTACTAGAGCATACCGACCCAGCCTCCAGAAATGTGTAGTTATTGACCAGGTAAATGCATTTTTTGATCTTCATCATGAAAGGGGTTCTGAAGCAATGTGCATTCACCAGGGATGGACAGTAGCATACATTCTGGGTCTTTTCACAGTGTTAAGCCTAATTGCGCTTACTGCCACCTAAAGAACAAATTGTTACACTTTATATCATCTCCAACTAAGAAAGAGGAATAGCGCTTCCTATCTCCCTTTGGATTTGGAGAAAGCACATACAACATTTGGAAATGTTGCTCTAACCAATTTATCCAGTAATTTGGAAGGCTGCTCATTTATGGGGATCCCAGAGGAAAAGAGGGCAATGCAGCTGATATAGACTATAATACCAACCCTGTTATTTGGCCACATGACATGGAAGGCTCTGATATCCAAAGGGGTACTCTTGGATAGATCTGATAGTGAACACTGACTTCAAAATCACAATGTGTACTTCTAGATTTCTGGAACAAGGTCATGTTTTCATATACAAAAAGTGGCCTTAACATGCCATTATGCCTCAGTAGAGTGACTATGTAATTGGAACTTCCCATTAAAGCTAGACATTACCAAACCAATCAGACCATAAGGATGATAGGCACAGCAGCAATTCATCAGACCACAGAAATGGCATATTTGGAATGGGATTTCATCAGATCATGAAGGCAAAAGTAAATTATATTAACAGTGGATCACATCACCATGTCACCTACTTCAGTTCCCCTTCTCTCTTAGCTCACAAAGGTGGCTTTGTTAAGGAGTCCCTATAACCAGCTGATGGAGAGGAAGGAATGAAAACTGGCTAATTTCCCAGATGAGTTGGCTTCATATGTCTGTAAGACCCAAAACTGGACTGCAAATGAATAATAGCTGTAGAGCCCCACTCAGGGATTATCCGGAATAAGTGGTAAGAGGCAGTATTCCAGTGGGCAGAGTTTCACATCTTGGTCATCAGCTTCATAAAATATGAAAATTCTCAGACAGTAGTGAAGGGCTTGGCTATTTGTTTGGTCTGGGACCATGAAGGTGAATGACTGGAAAGTTAAAAACAAACAAGTATAAGAAACAAGTCTGTGGCTGGAATTATGAGAATGTATACAGAATCTGCAGTTCTTTGGGTTTCACAACTGTTATGGTTTAGATATGGTTTTCTGCAAAAGCTGAGACAGCACAAGAAGATTCAGAGGATAAATGATTGGGTTATAAGAGTCTTAAACTAATTGGTAATTTAATCCCCTGCTAGGGATTAACTGAGTGATAATTGAAGTGGTAGGGTGTGGCCGGAGGAGGTGGGAATTGGGATGTGGCTTTGAGGTATATATTTTGTATCTAGAGAGAGAGTGGAGACTTTCTCTGCTTCTGATCATGATGTGAGTTGCTTCCCTCTGCCACACTCTCTTACTATCATGATGTTCAGTCTCACCTCAAGCCCCAAGGAATAGAGCTGGCCTTCAATGGATTGAGACCTCTGAAACCCTGAACCCCGTAATAAACTTTTTCTCCTCTAAAATTGTTCTGGTTGGGTCTTTTAGTCACAGCAGTGAAAAAGCTAACTAAAACAACAACCATACCTGACTGACAGAATCCTCTAAAGATAAGGCACGAAGGAGCCAGATGGGCAGGAGACATTTCCTGTGAATGTCAGTCAGCCTATGCTGTGGATCACTTCAGTGTTTGCACAATAAGCCCAGGAACAGTGGCTGTGGTGTCAGAATTGGAGGATTTGAATAGGTCCAGCAGCATGGACTGCCATGCTCCAAAGCTGACCTGACTACTTAGCAGCTGAACAGCAACCTCTCAGGGACCATGACCAATACTAAGCCCTCAAAGTAGTGTATCCCTTGAGGAGACTGCTACATCACAGCTTTCCCCCAAAGGTCCATGCATGAAAGGCTTGGTCCCTAGTCCATGATGCTATTGGAAGATGGTGGAAACTTTAAGAGATGGGGCCTATGAGAGGCTTTAGGTCATTGGGGGTATGCTGTAAAAGAGGATTGTGGGACCATGGTTACTTCCTCTTTCTCTCCTTCACTTCCAGCCTCCACGAGAAGAGCAGGTTTGCCCCAGCACATGCTCCCTGCCATGATGCCTGCCTCTCCACACACCCAAAAGCAATGGAGCCAACTGATTATGCACTAAAACCCCCCAAAACTATGAATCAAAATAAACCTTTTCTGCTTGAAAGTTGATTAACTTAGGTGTTTGGTTTAAAGTAACACAAAGCTGACAAACGATGAATGACTTGGTAGAAAGTTGATTACATTGAACCACTTCCTTCCTGGAAAGGGTAGCAATTCAGAATTATTGGAATCAATAGAGTGTCTGAGTATGAACTTATCTTTCTTACTTCAATGGTCTTAGCCAGCACCACTATAGAACAATTCACAGATTGTCTCATCTGTCATTGAGGGATCCTAGGCAATATTACCTGGGACCAAATTGTATGGGGAAGAAGGTGTGAAAGTAGGCACATGATTATGGGATCTTTATTCTTATCATTACAACATCCTGAAATTGTTAGAACAAAAAAATAAGTAGAGGCACAGATATGGTACCAACTTGAAGATGATCTGCAAGGTTGGGGTCTGTCCTTAAAACAAAGACTGCAGTTTGAAGCAGCCATTATACAGCATTGTGTCTTTTAAAGGTAGAAAACATGGTTTGGAAAACAAATGATAGAATAAGAATGACCTTAGCCATCACCACTCTCAGTGACTCACTTATAGATATTGGGTCTTATATTCAGAAGGACACTTCCTGGAAAACACACTAAAAGTTTTATTGAAATTATTTTGGGATCCTCATTCCAACACACTTGCAAGTAAAGAAATGAGTTACCAGAACATCAGTGGTGCTGACTCGAATTATCTCATGAAGACTGGGGCTAATACTGTACCACGTGGCCAAAAAAGACAAATCTAGAAGATACATCTAGAACCAAAAGAACCCATTCACTGTTGTCCCTTTTGGTACTTTTATGTCTTCCATTCCTGTGAACAGGAAATTGGAGCACTCATCACCAGAACCCTGGAGTTTTACTTAGGAGCTCTGGCCCATCAAAGCTAAAGGTCTGGTTACCCTGCTGAGAAATTCAGTTACCTTATTATAAAAGCTGGCCAAGGTAAGAGATGATAAAATGGGTAGCAAAGAAAGAAAATAGTAAATGCCAGCTGCATTCTCAGGACCAGCTGCAATAGGGTAGAACGCAGCTTGGCTCCACTGATCTTCCTGCTAGGCATTCTTTTATTGGAAATGGTGATGAGGCATCACCTAGGATAATCAGTGACAACACTGAGTGGTCTCAATTTAGAACACAGGTAGATGTGAGTGGTATAAGGAGTTGATCGTATCAGATGCAGAGAGACCCCATCGCTCTTCTGTCGGCATACACTCGTATATACTGAAGCAATTTACTGAAGAGACCTGACCTCTACCTGAGGATTTTCTGTGTCTAGCCATAGGAGCACTCCCTGTGAATTGGAATTACTGGGAAAAAAATTATCCCAGAGCAGCAGCTTTTGATTAAGGATGGATGGTTCAGATGAGTCCTCTTGACAGGGATAACTCTGGGATGAGTTTTACACTGTCACTCAGGTTTCCCCAGTGGTTTTGAGGACCATTTCTCCATATCAGCAGCTTGTTTGAACCTACATCCTTTATTTGCTTTATTCTCCTTCTTGCCTCCCTTTTCTTTATTCTGCTATCAGTGTTTATTGAAATCACCTCCAAAATAAATGACTTGCATCTAAATCTTTACTTTAGGGTTTGCTTACATTGCCTGGTGCCTTAGAATCAAGACATTGCATGGCTTGTTATTGTAGAGATGGTTCTTGATCAGAAAGTTGCTTATGGGTAAATAGGATCTAGAAACCAGAAGACTGCAGAGAGCATAGGCAACCATGAACTTCACAGGCATGAACTGTATAGGGCCAGGGGAAATGAAGAGGACTATTCAATTGGTATCCTGCATGATGAAAGACTAAACCACTGGACATTCACTAATATGCAAGATTAGGCAGAGGAATGCTTTTTGAACAGCACTAGAAGACACATTTGTGAATTATAAGTTGGACTATCCCTAAAGAGAATGGACATTCTCATGGTCAGTGATCCAGTGAAGAAAGCAGCCTTCAGTCAGCAACGGAGAACTCAAAAAGAAAGCCTTAAATTAGACAGAAGGAGGCTCCCACCTTGCCCACATTTTCCTCTTCTCAAGTCTTCCCCCACCCTCAGAGAATTGAACCCAGAGTCACTCTATCACTGAGCTATATCCTCAGCCCCTTTTTATTTTTTCATTTATTGATTTTGAGGCAGGGTCTTGCTAAATTGCCTAGGTTGGGTGGGAACTTGTAATCCTACTGCCTCGGCCTCCCAAGTAGTTGGGATTATTAACTATCATGGTGCTACCGTGCCCAGCTACCATGCCCTCATGAATCATGGTGCTACCATGCCCTCAGAATCCCCAAGACTGGGGATTCTGAGGCACCCAGGAAGGGGCATGATTAGAACTCTCCTAGTAACCACTGCTACATTTAGACTGGAAGCTGGCTAGGAAGCATTCAGTGAAGGAACTTAGGGATGATCTTGGATTCTGGGCTCTGACCAGAACTATGTCCAATAAAGTCATGCACTTTTAAATTATACCAACTCTCTGTTACTCTAAATGTGAGTCAATGGTTTTACGTATTATGGTCTCATTTAATTTAATTACAGAGATTAAGAGAAGTTATGAATCGCACCTACAACAGAAGGATAATGATGAGGACAGTGTCCATCCCAGTCCCAATCCTCAAGCCAAACTGCTGGGCTAGTAAGTCATGCAATAGATCCCTGCAGGGAGGATGGTGTCTGAGGGGTCAGGGGTCACATTTAGGCAGCAGGACAAGGGGACGAAGTTTATGCAGGAGTACAAAGGAGGAAAACACAGAGGGCTGTTCTTTGAGCACACGTGGAACAACACAGTGACAAATTCTGTAAAACGAAAAATGGACACCTCAGTGCACAAAATGGTAACATAGAAAAGGCGGGGGCTTAAGATAGTCATAAGTATTTGTAGAAATTTAACATTATGGAGTCACAGACTGTTGAGACCAGACCCAACTTGAGTTACTGAATTACAAGAAAGTGTATATGGAAGATGTAAAATGAAGAGAAGAAATGATACAAATCAAAAAGACTTATTTTAGATATTTTGAGAAAAGTTTTCACTATAATTCAGTATAACAAAGATTTAGGATATTTCTTCCTACAGACTTTTTTTGAGGCAATATATAAGTAGGGCCACATTTGTAGTCAAGGGAATAGGCTCCCTGTTTTCAGCTTTGTATTTCAAATATGTGAACATGCACTTGAATCTATTATCTATACATATAAGTCTTCTCAAATACATGTATGAGTTTTTTTTATGATAATATATATGTATAAGAAACATGTCACTTTTCACATTGATGAAAAATCAAAATTAGATTTTCAGTAATGACAAAATGAGAGCCTGATAGTAATATGCCACAAACATAAAATTTTCATATGGATCAATTGAAAGATTAAATTGCTATATAGATACAGATCAGTTTCGTAGACAGATACAAGAGGATGGGTATTTTTATATTTTAGTTTAGTGATGCACACAAGGAACTAAAATTTATATTATTGTTATATTCTAATAATCAAAACTTTTCTTGCAAAGATATTAAATCATTATTTTATATTTTACTTATTTCACATGAAAATTTTGAAATATCAGAAAGGTTTTCCTAAGCAATACCTTATCTTAAATATATACCTATGCATCTGCATATACCTGTACATACACAGACTGCACATGTGTTTATACATATGCTATTAAGATGATAACTACCTGTTCATTTTTGTACAAGGGGATTCAAAATTTTTTGATGTGATTTTGGGCCTCTAAGAATGTAACTAGAATATAGTCTATTTGATACCTTGTTAGGCTACTCAGTATATGCCCAGATACAGAACCCTAAAAATCTAGTCTAAAAATTTAAATTTCATATAAGATGTCTAACACATATTAAAAAATTTATCAATATCAATAAGCAATATATTTGTATGTACAAATGAAGCATTTAAGGTTTTCTAAGAATGAGATTTGAAAAAAAACAGAAACACAAAAACTAGGGATTTTCTACATGTAGTCTTCTTTTATTTAATGAAAATAATTGATGTGCTGAAATTGGAAAGAATGAAGACGTTGAATATCTCATGAAGTTGTAAGAATCTGAGTTTCTTGAGTTCATATGTAGAAGTGTCTGCTTAGAAAGAAAGAACAGAAGTTAGGGCCTGAGCCAGGTACAGTGGGGCACGCCTGTAATCTCAGTGGCTCAGGAGGCTGAGGCAGGAGGATCGTGAGTTCAAAGCCAGCCTTAGCAAAAGTAAGGTGCTAATCAACTCAGTGAGACCCTGTCTCTAAATAAAAGATACAGATAGGGCTGTGGATGTGGCTCAGTGTTTGAGTGTCACTGAGTTCAATCTCTGGTACCAAAAAAAAAAAAAAAAGGGGCCTAGAGCTGTAAGTTAGAAATAGAGCAGACAAAAGTTGAATGAACATGGTCACATTTGGAACTAGGAAATGTGCCCTATTCTTGCTATCTAGTAAGGTATTTTATCAATTGATACTTTATTTAATATATTTGGGAAAAGTACATGGTTATATAGTTTGATAGTAATGCTAAACACTTTATTACATATCATATGTTAAATCGAGGGGTAATGAATATATATATTTTTCAAAGGTAAGTTGTAAAAACTATTTTAAATTATACAATTCCCATGCTGTATTAGTGGGTACTGAATATAAACTTACTTTTTGCTATAAAACAAAAAAGTTATGAATGTATTCTGAGGTCAATATATTTTAATTAATCTTGTGTTAATATAATTTTCATGAATTTAGTATGCTTACAAAAATCAAATCTGAAATTTGTAAATGCATGACTCTTAGGAACCATGCCAAAGTGAACTACATTGATACCACATCACATCATATGTTGGAAAAATACCAAAACTCTATACAACTCTAAAATGTTATTTTTATGTAACCAGGTAATAATAGTCTGGAGACCTGGTAAAAATCACATAGATGGGTTTACCTCTGCATGAAAGTGTCCCTGGTATGTACCCTTGTTCTTGAAATTGCCATTGCTTGTATAGATTTTTAATAAAATCCATAAGCTCCACGTGTTACTCATGGGCTACAATCAATAAATACCTGTTATACAAATTAATTTAGACCACGCGTTGTAGAACATTTAATATAGCAAGCAACTTAGAGATCAATTGATCTAAACCCAATATTGTACACAGAACGAAAACGAGGCCTCTAAGAAGCAATTTTATTTGCCCCAATCACTCAGTTCATAGCACAGCCGAGACTAGAAGTCATTGAACATTAAATGTTTGTTCATGTGCCTCCCCACCCTGCCACACACACACACACACATCCCATAAAACTAGTATCATTTCATGTTTTATGATTAGTTGTATTTCTTAAAACAATTTCATGTATATATATCTTATTTTCCTAAAATGATAACATGCTTCTAAGTTGCCCTCAGAGGGCAAAAGGGTGCTCATTAAAATGTCTATTCAGAGGCTGATGGCTGACCACTCCACAAAGCCACCCTAATCTCTCATGTGTTTCCTGCAGCAGCCTCCTGCCTTGTCTGTGTCTCCCTGCACCCCTGTCATGTGTGCTCTATAAGCACCCATGGCGATCCTCTTCAAACACAAGTTGGGTGATATCACCCTTCTGCTCAATATTCTGTAATGGCTCTATGATTCTGCATCCAGCCCCCGAACACATCTCTCTTACCTCATCAGAGGGGTTCATGACCCCTCTGATGCCACCCTAGCCCTACAGACCTCCTTACTATGCCCACATATGCCTTCGGGCCTTTGAACTACATGCATTTCCTGTGCCTAAAATGCTCTCAACTCAAATATCTGCAGAGGTATCTTACCCTTTTTAAGTATGCTCCAATGTCACATTTTAAATGAGACCAATCTCACCATCTAGTGAGTATAATCCTCCTGTTATAATGCACCTTATGAACTATTCTTTCATTTTGATTTACAGCATGTATTACTTTTAAACACTAAAGTTTGTTTTTGTGTTATATTTTGTAATTGTGTCTCCTTTCACTGGAACGTTGAGTCCCACAGTAGTAGGAAGCATTATCTGTTGCTTACTGACATATTCTATGTACCTAGATCTGTGGATGGCACAGAGCAGAGGCTTAATAAGTATTTGTTGAATTAAAGTTAATTGGCCCCACTTTTCAATGAAAGATCAATTACTTCACTTACAGAGTATTATGTTTTTAAATGCCTCATACAAGTGCATTTATATTAATAACCATGATAATGATATATTCATATTTTTCAACTGAGCAAAGCTGATATAGAAAATTGAAAAACTGGGTAGACTATATGGAGTTTATACTTTACATAATTCTGATTTTGATATTTTCAGTATGCAGCCCTTCCTTAAAGTGATTTAGTCGTCTATGAAGCTATATCCATACTTTAGCTGACTAAGGTACTATTTGAAACACTGCACAGGAAAACAATAGTTCAAAATAGTCAATCCCAAATTGCCCTAATTCATCACATTTGCACCTTAAGATTTACAGAAACAGTTTCATTGTTTTAACAATCATTAATTTGTATTGTGCCCTTATGATTTAAAAAGCTCATTCATATTGTTCATCTTGTCACTTAAATTCAAGTAGAAACAGATCTGACCAAATATAAATGGAACCACACATATTACAACAATAATGTCTTTCCAATTCAGTTGTATTTTCTTTAGTTCAATTACAAAGGCTTTTTTCCTTTTATTTTTTCATCATTATGTCTTCCAATAATTTCTTCCCATAGAAAAAGCAATATATTAAAAAAAAAACATTTGTAGAATAAAAATATTACTTAAGAAAACATTGTTTGGGAACATTTAAAAACAACTCCTTGTCTCCCCAGCAAGAGTTAATTTTTTCTAACAGTTTTCTTTTTATAAATATAAAATTTGCTAATTGAAGCAGAGAATCTTTTGAGCTTTTGTTATCCCCAGTAGAGAAGCTGAAAATGCATGAGTTAATATACTGTGACTATGGAGCTTAGATACTATTAACAAGGGGAAAAATAGATATGCTTCTAGGCCACCATCCATTTTTAGTAACTATATTTCTAGCTATTATTTTCCCTATTGAAAAGGTACATTAGGATCTGATGTGCTTGGCATGGTGTATAAAATGCTAATAATTTCTAATTATAGACTGTTTCCTGAAAATCTGGTAAATGCTGCAAATAAATGTTCAAAAGATCTGCACCTGCAACGTACCTCTATTAATTCTTTAGTGCTAAGGTGCCAAGTGGTCAGTGGAAGATGCTGCTCAACATGACGATTTTATCTTTGTTTTGATTTCCTCCTCAATATATTCCTCTGACAGGACCTTCTGGATTATTCTTTCTCTCAAATTTATTCTGATTCAGGTTGCAAGACTATTTGAAAACATTAAAATCTTCTACTCTCATTCTCCTGGAATATAAAAATCTCCATGGATATTCACAAGGAATAAAAATAAGGAGGTAAAATCAGACTAGATGAAACTGTGGATAGGCAAATTATCAAGGTAGGGTGCCTAGTGGAAAGGCAGAAGCTTTGGGGCCAGCCCAGTCTTAATTCAAATCCTGCCTTGGGTTCTTTAAGTTAAGCTGCAATCGCTTCATTTCTCTCAATGTGATAATAATAACCTAACCCAAAGGATTTTTTCGTGTGTGTGAGCAATAATGAGATATCATAAAGCTTCCAGTATAATCTTTGTACTTGGTAAATTCTCAATGAACAGTAGCAATTATGTGAATTATTCTGTTAGCTTTACTTACATTTTTCTTTTAGATGGTTAGATCATCCTAAAATTAATAATTCAGTAGGACAAAACATTGAAATTATGTGAAGTTAATTTATTGTAGGTTTTTTTTTAGCTAAATAAAACACTAAGGTTTCTGTTGAAGTTTTTACTAAACAACAAATTTCATGTGAGTTTTTGCAAGATGTTTTAAGTACCCTATGGCTACAATAGAAACCTAATTCTGAAAAGCCTCAAGGTAGGGTGGACTGGTACTGCCAAAAGGACAGGTTAGCAAAATGTGTCACTAGAGGTTTTAAGAGGAGATACTCATTGCCCAGCAATTTCCTCATGATACAAATGATGAGCACTTAACTTCATGCTCAGTTGTAAGTTTGTTATGCCTAAAATGTTTGAATCACAGCATAACTATGGCAGGGAAGTTTTTTCTTTTCCTGAGAAATTGTTTTTATACTTGTCAAACAGAGCTGACTCCATGATGTTAGATAATGTATGTGATTTTCTGTACCTATTGTATATTAGATTTTCCATTTTTAGAAAGAAATCAAAGTTTGGCAGGTCTAAGTAATTCTTGTCAAGATCATTCTAATAGGACTGTAAATAAAAGTCTTCTGAATGGTCAAACCCAGGATCATCAAATTGAAAATCCTGTTCTTCTCTTTCGTTTGGGTGTTGGGGTATGGATCCAGGTCTTTACACATGCCAGGAAAGTGCTCTACCCCTGAGCCCCATCCCTGGTCCCAAAGCTATTACTTTTTCTACTGTATCATATATTTATCCCCACATACTAAGTATGGAGCCCTGATGACTTCTTTGTTTCTTAGAGGAAGCAAGGATCATAACCTCTCCCTCCAGCCATCCCAGCACATTTTCCTGATACAAAAATGCTTTCTTGCAAGTGGCTATAGAAAGTTCATGTGGAGGTATTGCTAGGTATAACTGATGCCCACTTCACATGCTAAACTAAACAAAGTATAGTATATACATAAGCCTTAAACCCACACCGGTTCAATTTCAACCTAGAGCTTTGTTTTGTGTTGAAATGGATTGATCTAAAACAATGATCCTCAATTAGGGGGTGCTGGTATCCCCCAGGGAATATTTGGCAATTTTTAGAGAAATTGTTTGTTTGTAGCTACCATTGCTTAATAATACCAACAGTATCTTAACAAAAGACAAAGATCAAGCATCCTAAAATGCAAAGAATAATCCTCTGCCACCATTTAAAGGACGCAAGGCAGGATTTGAATTAAGATAGAGTTGGCTAAATATGTCACCAGTACTGAAGTTCAGAAATCCTGGTCTAGGCAACCATAATAATTCAAAAGCCCAATGTTAATGACAGAGAGGATTTGAAGTTCAAACTCTCATTTACTAGCCTTCCTAAACATCAAATATTTATGTCCACAAAGCGGGAATAAGACTATGCACTTCACTCAGATAATATGTGTATGTAAACAGCTTAAACCAGTTCCTGATATGGCAAACACTTCATATTTGTTATTGCTATTATTACTATTGTATTCTTTTTAACCTCTGTGCAAAACAAGTCTCAGTTTTTCCCTGAGGAATATACCCTAACCTTTCCTCCAAAAAATAATCACTTCCTCAATGTAAGTAAAAAAAAAGAAAGAAAGAAAGAAAGAAAGAAAAGAAAAGAAAGAAAAAAACAAAAAAAAAGAAAAGAAAATTTAATTTGGTGGTTAGTAGGAGTACTCCTTCTTCTTTCATACCACACCATGTCTGCTCTGAAAACTGAGCATCTGTGATCACTTTACACTTTTCCTGATCCTTTCTGTGAACTAGCAGATTGATTTTTAAGCTTATCCTGTTGACATTTTCAGCTCCTAGGAAGTAAGACATTTGTTTTGCTCTAAGTTTTGTCCCTGTGGATAACTCTAACCCAATGGCACCCATCTTTTTGGGATTTCAACAATCCCCCAAATAAACCCAAGTCCATCTGCTAAAGGATCTAAAAAGCATCGGATGTGTGATTAAAGGAAATTGAGACTTTTGGTCTCACCATTCCCTCCAGATTTTATTTTTGTTTGGTTTTCACAAAACTCTGAATTTTCCAGGGAACGAATACTGTTTCCTGTAGGCTGAAGTGTGTATTCTCAGTAATATGAGAAACAAAGGGTAAAGGTGTTGAATAAAAGAGGTAATGACTGGGGAATGTTGGAGGATGAGCTACAAGAAAGGAGGAAAAAATATTCTAAACTAATGTATTTTTAAAACTTTTTTCCATTATTAGCCTTTAATATGTAGAGAATGACATTTTCCATATGGAAAGGCAATTTGGTAGAAAAATGCTTTGGCTTGGATTTAGACATGCCTAAATATCTGGATTGATTCATTTACTTTCTCGATCTATATCATGAGGACAATAATATATTCACAGGGTAATTTTAAGAATTAAGCCTACCCCCACCTCTAAGGACTTAAAAGCACTCAACACATTTTATTATGAATTTAATTTTCTAATATGCCATCTCTATCCTTCTGTGGGAAGAGGAATGCCGAATGTGTTTCAATCAAACTTTTGAGATAATTTTAGCTTCATATATAGCTTTTAGAAATAATATGTCAAAGTTGCATGTTCTCCTTACCAATTTTCTTCCAATAACAACACCATACATAACTATGATACAATATCACACCCAGAATTTGACATTGATACTCAAGATTTAGAACATTTCTATCACCATTATGAGTCCTCACTCCTAAAGCTGTTACGGTTACCCTCACATCTGGATCACCTCACTCTCTCCCTAATCTTTGGGGCCACTAATATGTTCTCCATTGTATATCATGCTTCATTTTAAGATTTCACAAATTAAATCAAATGCTGTATATGATTTATCCAGTGTATATAAATGGTTTATTCCTTTTATTGCTGAATAGCATTTCATGGTATGGATGTACCACAACTTATTTAAACATCAACCTTTGGTTATTTACAATTTGGAGCTATTACAAGTAAAGTTACTGTAAACATTCCTGTGAAGGTTTTCATATGAAAATACATCTCCTTTTCTCTGGGATAAATGGCCAGGAGTGCTCTGGATCGGTCATATGGTAGATTTCCTTAATAGTTTAGGAAAATGTCAAATTATTTCCCAGAGTGTCTGTGCCATTATACATTTCTAAAAGCAATAATTGAATGATCTATTTTCTTTAAATCCTTATCAACATATGCTATTGTCATTATTTTTTGACTTATTGAGTTATAAATGACAAAGAACATTTACATATATTGAAGATATAATAACATGATGTTTATTTATATATCATATATAACATATATTGTTATACATGTCTGTATGCATATTATGCATATCATATCATATATATACATACATATATTTCAATATGCATTAAACTAGGAAATGATTGCCACAATTTAGCTAATTACATATCCACCATTTCTTATGGTTACCTTGTATGTGTATATATATGTATGTAATGAGGATACTTAGGGTCTACCCTCTTAGCAAATTTTGAGTATACATTATTTTTAATTGCAGTTACCAAAAGATGAAGCTACAGGCCTGCTGGACTCCAGGCAGAAGTCAGAGTTGACTCTTGAAGGGCAGCAAAGTCTGGTATAGGAGTAAGCTAATAATGAAACTGGAAAACTGCAGGTACACCTGAGGCAAAGGTGGTATAAAGCTCCATGTGCATGGTGGAGGGTCAACCCAGCAGCTTGGATTAAGTAAGGCTGAGCCTCCCTTAAGGTTGATGACCAGATCTCTGATTGCTCCAAGATCATTTCTATTTTGGATACACTATTCGTCCAGATTCTGTGCACTTGTAACAGATTAAGATAGACATGACAAAAACTATCCCATAAGTAGAGATGCTTAAAGAAAAAAGAGATATAAAGATAAAGAAACAAGTAAACAAGTAGAAACAATCCCCAGTAAAATTGGTATGAGATAAAAGCACAGGAATATGTTGCAAACTACTACTACGGATGATAATAAACAAGCTCAGTAATCAGGGGACAAATACTCCAGTATGAAATCAGAAAATAAGTATAAATGAGATACAGGGAAGAAGAGAAAACATAGTTTTAAAAAAACTTCAAGAATCAAAATCAGGAATATAAGAATTAAGAATAAACAGATGTACAAAAGAAAGAGAAAAATTTTGCAGTTAAAATGTGTTCATTAAAATTTTCAAAAAACATCTTAAAGAGAATAATAAAAAAACACAACTTTAGCATGGAAAGAGTCAAAGGAGGAATTAGTAAATTGGAATAGAGCCCTAGGAATCTATCAAAACACAGCTTTGAGAGATTAAGAGAAGTACTACAAAGAAATTAACAGGCATGAAGGAGAGATTGAAGTGCCAATATAAATTCAGAACAAACACATTTCCCAAAACTGAGACTAGAAAGAGTGAAAAAGCAACAATATTTGCTAAATACAACTGAAAATTTCTCAGATTTGAAAATTAAATATACACACAAAATTGGAGAAGTGAAAATAAATTACTCCATGTATATACATTTTAGTAAAATTGATCTACTAAGAAAAAAAAAGTCTTATTAGTCTTTGAGAAATGTTTTTAAAGAAATTAATTACAAAGGAATCACAAATAGAGCATTGATGTCATCAATAAGAATTTATGGCAGAAGACAATAAAATAAAATCTTCAAAGTACTGAGTAAAATTATCTTTCAATTCAAATTCTAGTTTGCTTAATAGTATCACTCAAAAGAGAGGGAAGTAAAGATAGTTATAGATATTCAATAAGCTGAAGTGAATTTACTATGCACAGAACCTCATTGGAAGAATTACTAAAGGACATTTCCATGAGATTAAAAGTACACCAAAAGAAAAAAAAAAAGTAAACCAACAAAATATCTATCTACATGAATGGAAGAGTGGTCCAGGCCTTGGAGAGGATGGTTGCTGGACTCCTGCCCTTGCTGACAGGCCTCCCTCTTTTCTTTCTTTCTCTCTTTCCTCTACTTAAAAAAAATATATATATTTGCACATCAATTTTATTATGCAATTTATGAGAAACAGAAATTTATTAAGAACTCATCTCTGGTCCCCCAGAAAAGACAGGAATAGAAGGGTGAGGGGAAGTGTCCTAGGGAAAAGCGTCTCTGATGTCTCTGACATCTCCTGCAGGTAGGTGCAGAGGAGACTCCTGGTGGATTCAGATGCTGCACTCCTGAATGGAATTGGTGCAGAGAAGCCCAAGTGAGTTTGCATACCTCCCTCCTGCAGCTGCTTGAGTCCACACCTGACCCATGCCCATGACATGATGGCAGGATCTTCAGAACTCAGGGGCTTCTGGCTATCCATTGGTTTGTCTGTCTCAGCTCTACCTTTTCCACTTGGAGCCACTTGGTTTCTGAATCTAGCACTTGTCTGCCCTCCTTCCAGTGGTGGTGTTCTTTTTCTGAATGCTGGCCCATAGGAGCATGGCATGAAACAACACAGTTGTTGAATGCAAATGGTGATCCTCCTGGTTGCCCCCTTCCAGCCCTTCCTGTTGTCATGGGATTGCCCCATGGAGGTTCCTTGGGAGGGTATGCTGCCACCTGCTGTGACCCACCTACTGAAGATCACCCAGGGGTTGGGCCTATGGGACACATGGACATGCTGGGAGGCTATGCTGGAAGGGGGTTCCTCACATGAGGAAGCAGAGACAAATGGCAGGCACACTGGCATTTCCACCACCCTTCTGCCTGACAGCTTGGCCTCCTCAGGCAGCTGCTGCACACAGGACAAGGGGAAGTGGGAAGGGCAAGCTCATTGGCACTCCTCTTTTGGTGGACTTTGGAAGGATCCACAGGGCATGAGTGAAGCCCAAACCTCCAATGTACAGGCTTCACCTGGATCTCACAGCCCACCAGCCGGTGCTAGAGTATCAGGTGCATGGCCATCTTCTCATCCTATTTTTGATTTGCCAAGGTCACCCAAGTATTATAGGGGTCATAATCCATGTCAAACATGATGTCACCATTGCAGGGTTTGGTCCTCACCCTGGCTTTGGGTGCCCCATTATCTGCTCTACTGTGGGTCTCCCCAGGGGGTCCACTGTCAGTATTTGATGGATGATGCTCTGTGCTCCCTCAGAAACATGCAAGGGAAGGTTGTACCGTATCAGCTGCTTAACAGTGGTTGCCATAAATGGGCACATTCCTGTGACCATAAAATACAGAATGATACCAAGTTTCAGATGGGGGCTCTCGTATTCTTCACATTGGATGACTTTGGGACGAGGTCCAGGAGAGTACCTGGAACTTGTTCAGCTTCTGCCTAGCTTTGAACTTGGTACTCAGGTCAAAGTTGATGAGTCTGATTTCACTTCTGGCATTCACTAGGATGTCCTCTGCTTTCGTGTCTAGGTGCATGATACCCTTCTTGTGGCAGTAGCACAAGGCACTTGTGATCTGCCTGAACAGTCCCCAAGCCTCCTCCTCCTACATGTCACAAGCCTCCAGGATGCAGGGTCATAGCTATCTGCCACCTACATGTTCCACGAGGATGTAGATATTCTCAATGGTCTCAATGACCTCAAAGAGCTGGATTGCATTTTGGTGAACCATAGTCATCATTATACTGGTTTGGATAGGATGGGCATATTACATTCTACCTTTGACAGTACTTTCACCACCACCTCTATCCTGGAGAAGCAACTGCAGGCAAGTTTCACCTGGGTAAAGCTCCCATACCTGATGTCCCTAAGGACATGAAAATGGTCCATGAAAGCTACCTTATAGCAGGAGCTGGGTCCCTGCAGCACTACACTATTCTGACTATTCTCATTACACATCCTAAGTTAGAACACCAACTAAGGATACTAGCTAAAAACAAATAAATAAGCAAACCAAAACACAAAACAAACAAAAAACCCAATACCCAAAATTCTAATCAAAATGAATCAAAGACTTAGGAATTAGATCAGAAATTTTACAACTGTTAGAAGAAAACATAGGGTCAACACTGTGTCATATAGGTGCTGGCACCAATTTCCTTAATAAGACTCCTAATGTGCAAGAAACAAATCAAGAATCAATAAGTAAAATGCCATCAAACTAAAAATCTTTTGCACAGTGAAGCAAATTATTAAGAGCATGAGAAGAGAGTCTACAGAATGGGAGGAAAGCTTGGCCAGTTACTCCTCCAATAGGGCATTAATATCCAGAATACACAAAAAACTCAAAAAACTTAACACCAAATAAATAAATAAATAAATAAATAAAACACTCCAATCAATAAACGGGCAAAAGAACTGAACAGAAATTTATCAAAAGAAACACAAATGGCCAGAAAACATGAAAAAATGTTCAACATCCTAGCAGTTGGGGAAATGCAAATCAAAACTACACTAAGATTTCATCTCACTCCACTCAGAATGGCAATTATCAAGAATAAGAGCAACAATAAATGCTGGTGAGGTTGTGGGGACAAAGGAACACTTGTACATTTTTGATGAGATTCGAAACTAGTACAGCCACTCTGAAAAGCAGTTTGAAGATTCCTCAGAAAATTAGGAATGGAACAAGTATAGGACCCAGTTATCCTACTCCTTATTTTTTTTCCTAGAAGACCTAAAATAGTCATACTATAATGATGTAGCCACCTCAATATTTATAGCAGCACAGTTCACAATAGCTAAACTAGTAATCAACCCAGATGCCCATCAATAGATGAATGGATTAAGACATTGTGGCATACATACACAATGGAGTTTAACTTAGCCATAAAGAACAATGAAATTATGGCATTTGCCAGTAAATGGATGGAAATGGAGAATATCATGCTAAGTAAAATTAGTCAAATGCAGAAACTTAAAGGTCAAAAGTTTTCTCTCATGCAGAAGCTAAAGTAAAATAAAGGAAAAGGGTAGGGAGGGATAGGATAACAGAAAGGACCAATCAAATATAAATCAGCCTGTAATCCCAGCACTGAGGGAGGCTGAGACAAGAAAATTGCGAGTTCAAACCAGCCTCAGCAATGGCGAGGCGCTAAGCAACTCAGTGAGACCCTGTCTCTACATAAAACACAAAATAGGGCTGGGGTTGTGGCTCAGTGTTTCAGTGCCCCTGAGAAAAGAGTCTATAGAATGGGAGGAAAGCTTGGCCAATTACTCCTCCAATAGGACATTAATATCCAGAATACACAAAGGATATATATATATATCATAGACAAGTGACAGGAAGTCTAGTAAAGCAAAGAGAGTGTAAGAGAGGAGGGAGGATGAAAGGAAAAATGAGGAGTGGGAAAAGAGAGGTAACATGAAAAAAAATCAATTTCCATGTACATATGATTTTGTTGGGATGAACCCAACTACTATGTATAACTACAAAGCTTTAAAAAAAATACATCTGAAGACCACAACCACCAACCATCAACAACCAAATGAGCTATCTAGGAATCTGACAGGTCATTTACAAGAGCTTCTCCTACTTATGGACAAAACCCAGCCACAGCCTCTTATATACCCTGGTATGGAATTCCCTCACACTGGGTCCTTGTGAGATCAGAGCAAGAAATGGCCCAGTCACACCTATCCATAACTCCAGTGGTCATCTCATAGTTTGGCCTCCAGGTCTTTTTTCAACCTTTAGAATAAGAAAAAGAAGGGATTCTGAAAGATTTTTTGCTTTGATGGGTTATGGAAACTGATATTTACTTGTTTAGAAATTAAAATTTGGAGGATACTTCAATGGTCCTTTCATTTGGAGGCTGAAAATATGTAACTTTTGGCTTTTAAAGAGCTCATCCGATCTGCACTCAAAGTATTCAATTCTTTTTTTCTTCCAACTCGGAATGATTGGTGTCCAAGGGATGATAGCACTTCACTCACAAGAAGATACTATAACAAAATCCTCTATTTCCTAAGACACTCCAGAGCGTGGTATCAACACCTATGAGGCTGAGAGAGAGAGAGTGTCCATCATCATCTCCCCATAAGTTCCTCTACAGGTTTCTTGTTAGAAACTCCAAAATGCAAAAGGCAGTGGGTTGATCTATTCAAAGTGATAAAGAACAAAATATGAAAGCAAGAATCCTAGAATGAGCAAAAATGTCCTTGCCGTAGGAAGAAGAACTGGAGGCATTCCCAGATGCCTTGGTTCCTTTGTGATGCTGTAACAAAATAACTTAGATTAGGTAATGTATTAACAGATATTCATTTCCCATGGTTCTGGAGACTGGCAAGTCCAAGGTCAAAACACTTTGTTGATGTATCCTCACTTGATGGGAGGGATAGAAGGGTTGAACTCATTCCTGAAGTCTTCTTTCTCCTTCTTTTTTGACTTACTGACAGTGGAATCCGGGGCCTTGGATTCTACCATTCAGCCCTAGCTTTTTTTTTTTAATCTTTTTCTCTTTCTTTCTTTCTTTTTTTTTTTTTTTTGAGAGAGATATTGTCTTAGCAAGTTACTCAGGCTGAGATTGAGTATCTGTTCCTCCCACTCTGGTGTCCTGAGTAGAGGGGATCACAGCCTGTTGTGGTTTGGATTCGAGGTGTCCCCGAGAAGTTTCTGTGCTAATGCAGGAATATTCAGAGGTGAAATGATGATAGGATTGTGAGAGCTGTGACATTCAACCTAGAATGGACTGACTGGCTGCTAACCGTAGGCAGGTGGGGCATGGATGGAACCAGCCTCTTATACAGCCAGCAGTTGAAATTCCCTCATAGTGGCTCTTCATGAGGTCAGAGCAAGAAATGGCCCAGTCACGCCTGGGCAAAAAGCCTGGTGGTCTTCTCACTTTATGGCCTCCAGGACCTTTTTGATTTTCAAAGTATTAAAAAAGATCTCCAAGAATTTTTTGTTTCAGTGAGTTATGGAGACTGATATTTACTTGTTTGGAAATTAAAATGTAGAGAAAAAAAATCAACCCACAAGAAAAAACTAAAAATATCACAAAATTAACAATATTTTTACTATAAATACTACTACTCTGAGTTAAAACTATGTATAAATCTAGAATTCTAAAAATAAATTCTTTCTAATGAAGAGGTGAGGGTTAAATTTCATGCAATAGCAAGTTAAACCTCACTAAATTCCATTACTCACTTAGGAGAATGGAGGTAATGAAAACTTGAGACTTTGATAAAGAATGTATATTAACATTGGCAAAGGTAATAAATAGAGGCCATAAATAAGGTGGAGATTTGTACAAATCAACAGCAAGGTCTGAAAACAACATTTTGCCAATAAATTAAAAATTTCTAAATGTCAATTGCCAAAAGTAACAAGAAAAAAACTAAACCCAATACTTATCTTAAAAGTGAAATTGCAGTCTAACATACCTCCCTTGGGGAAAAAAAAACAACAACAAAAACGAAAAAAAAAAATAGCCCAAGCAATTTTACAGGATGGTTTTATTAATCATCAAATCCTACCTTATATTAAAAATTTCATAGTTAAGGAGTGGGTTAACAACTTAATGTAGAGAAGCTAATATTGGACATATGACCTAATAGAAAATTCAAGAAAATACAAAATTATATACAATCTCATATAGCAACATACTTGCAAATTCCTAAATATAATTGTTTTTGTTGTTGTTTATGGGATCAAAGGCTAGCCAAGCATTCTACCATTGAGCTACACTTCCAGCCCTGTAAATATAATTTTTGTAAATCAAATCCATCAGTGTTAATAAATACCTTATAAAAAAGAATTCATCACAGAAACTCAAAAATAACTCAACCTTAGAAAATATGGAAATGCACCTTACACATATTAACAAATGAGAAGTTATCTGAGGAAAATATTTGTATATATACTTATATAAAATCACATATATGTGATTATATATGTTATATATAATTTTATGTATATACATAATTTTATAAATGTATAAAATATGTAATTTTATGTCTATATACAGTAAAACGTTGAAGCATTTGCCACGAACAAAATAGAGTTGCCTACTATCACTCAACACTCATCATTATTTATCATGGTACAGAAGTCCCTAACCAAGGCAAGGCTACCAGAAAAATAAATGTATGACAGTGATAAAGAATAAATAAAATATTATTGATATAGAGAAAGCACATTTATTCATAAAATGATATATTATAATCTCCAAACTATTAGAATTCATAAAAATATTCACAAAGATGGCCAGGCATGAGAATAATATATAAAAATCAAAAAGAATGTGTATGCTTTAGTATATTAAAAATCCCCAAACAACAACCAACTAAAATAGAAAATGACACTATAAAATCAAAACAATTTTTAATGGGCTGGGTATTTAGCTCACTGGTAGAGTGCTTGACTAGCATGTGCAAGGCCCTGGGTTCCATCCCCAGCACTGCTAAAAAAATTTTAAAAAGTGCAATATACGTAGGGGATAAAAGTCTATAAATATATGTAAGTTCTTATTTATTTCCTACAGTTGGCCTAATCAAAGTTACATAGACCATGTGGCTTAAAACAACAGAAATCTATTGTCTCACAGATCTGGAGGCTAGAAGTCTGAAATTGATGTGTGCATGGGGACATAGGCCCCACAAATCCTCCAGAGGAGGACCGTTTCTTGCCTCCTCCAGTTTCTGGCAACCCCGGGTGTCCTTGCCTAGTAGAGTCTTTCCTCCATTCTGCCTCTGTCTTCACTGGTGTTGTTCCCATCTGTCTGTCTTCCCATGGCCTCCTTACAAGAACACTCCTCATACTGAATTAGGGGCCTGTCTACTCCAGTATGACCTCAGCTTAATTAATGACATCTGTAATTACCCTATTTACAAATAAGGTCATATTGTGAGGTCCTGGGGATTAGGACTTCAACATGGGGGATCCAATTCAGCCCACAGTGACCTCCGAGTTTGAAGCATTATTTAAAGATTTAGAATGCATGTGTCACTGCCCAAAGTTAAAATCACTGAGAACAGACAGATCATCA
The DNA here is from genome assembly GCA_004024805.1 of Geosciurus inauris. Classification (NCBI taxonomy): domain Eukaryota; kingdom Metazoa; phylum Chordata; class Mammalia; order Rodentia; family Sciuridae; genus Geosciurus; species Geosciurus inauris. Next base: position 37,734 of record PVHX01003427.1, on the reverse strand, counting down.
GAATGACCTATTGTGAATTTTAAGGATTATGATACTTGACTCAGTAAAGACTGCATGTCACAGGGCACGGTGGGCATCTCAGCCTTAATCTTTGATTAAGATTTGCTTAATCAAATCTTTGATTAAGATTTGAACTTGTGTTGGGTTATTTGGGGAAGGCTTAAGGAGGTGGAGGCTTGCTCTGAACTGGATGGTGTCAGAAAGCAGAGATAATAGCTTGGGGAGTGAGGGTCGGTCATGGAGATGTTAATTTTTTATTTAAGTAAGAAGGGCAGGGTGAGGCTAATTCTGTAACTGGTAAGGGAGCAATACTCAAACATGTTAGCTGGAAAGGGAGGTGTTTGCTCAGTTTCAAGGTGTGTATGGTATTCTTTTTTTGTTCTGTGATGTTAGGTGATGACATTTTTTTTTTAATCTCTATCACAGTCTCAGTGACCTCATCTGATGAGTTCTGTGATGTCATATTCACCACTGTCTAGATGTTACCAGCCAATTGCCTAAGGTAATGGCTGTTAAGGGCGCTCCTCTTCATCCCACCTGAATAAGTGATAACATTTACCTTGACTGCGAATAAAAGCCATATAAAGATCTTCATTCCATCCAAATAAATCAGTGAACTCACTTGGTTGTAGGAACTATGGCAAACTTGATATTTCAAGTTCTTTACAAAAGGCATTACGATTTTCAGAAGGAAAAATGATTCATCTGTAGAACTGATCTAGCCTTTAATTCATATTTAAGGTGAAAATCCATTCTGGTCTGATTGGAACAGTGCTGGCTTAAGTCTATTGTCCCAGCTTCTGGACTGGTTGGTAGACTTCCCTCCTAGCCCAGGGGTCCTAGAGTAGTTCCCCCTCCCTCTCTCTCTCTCTCTCCTGAAGTATCTATTTTAATTATTGCATTAAAAATAAGCAAGAATTGGTTTGGTAACTCTGAGTTCTTCCCGCTTCTACTAGTTGCATCTAGTGGGTTGTGGGATACATATGTGCCATGAAGAGCTTTCATTCCACAGAGGTTACTCATAACATTCAGTCCTCAATAGCCATCTTTCTTCTCCAACCCCTTTTCCTACTGACGACAACATGCAGAACATTCACTGATAAAAACAAAGTGTGTCCCAAAAACAGCATGAGAGACAGCAAACTTCTTTTGTGCTCCAGTTACTTATGGATAGAATGTATTTAATGCTGCTTTCTCTGCCTGTATTAAATCACTGGGTGTACCATGTACTTATGAGGCAGCCCTGTCATTGTAAGTAAGAAGCTAATTAGAGTTGGTGGGGACAGTAGGAAACACAAGAAATTTTAGAAATTTTAGGTTAGATGTCTTTGAAATATGTATTAGAAATGGAGGCTGAGTGGTCAACCATAAAGTATAATCTGAATACCCTGGCCCAAGGGATTTCTAATTCATGCCTATTTCAGTAACATTTTTTTGTCCCCTTTCTCCCTTTTGTAAAGATTTGTTCAATCATTTATTATTTAAAGACTTGCGAATTTTCCCCCTTTGGGTTAAAAAAAATGCAGTACCTTAGCTAGACTTCATTCTAGCATTCCCAGTTTGCTTATAAACTTCTCAGAAAGTGATAAACCTAGCATTTATTATTTGTAGTATATCTACTTCTCTGTTTAAGCCTAGTTTCCATGCAAAATATTTGCAGCATCATTAACTCATATGTTGTTTGGTAATAATATAATTTTTCAACAGACACTGGTTAGTAGCTATGAAGTCAAGATATCATGTCTACACTCAATGGAAAATTAGGGACTGAGTTTCTTTCTCAAAAGCATTGATAATAAAATTTTCCAGTCATCATTTTAAGAAGGTGCTGCTCAAAGATGATGACTTAGAATGTTCAGATTCAGAAGATACTTTTTAGTAAAGTATGAAATCATTTAGATCAATTACAAAATGACTTTTTGCTGATTTTCAATTCCCATTTCTTTTTTTGCATGTTCTCCAAATGAAGCAATAGCTGTTAATGTGTTAACTCCATTACCAGAAAAAGATATTCCACAAACTGTATTATATCAACACCACTAGATCTTATAAAGAGAAAAGTTAGCCAAGGTATACCCAATAATTCCATTATTTTCCCCATATACTTTGTGGAAATAAAGAGAAACTTTAGGAATTTCATTTTCTGAAAGGTGAAATATTTGACCTTTCACCTCTCAAAGGGTAAATATCTGAAATATTTATTAATTCTTTTGCCAATTTAAACAGTTTAATGTTAATTTTTTTTTGCAGTGGCAGTATCAATAGAAAGTTTGTGAAGAATGGAATTATGATAAAAACAATGTCCTAGCAAAAACTACAAAATCTTCAGGGCAGGAATATTCTTAATATTGGTTGTCCTACACACATAATTTACAATTGCATACAAATGAGCTGCGATGTTCTGCCAATTGAAATAGAACCTGTAGTTGTTAAATTTCAAATACACATATGCATAATTTAACCAGTTACAATAACCATACAATAAAGTTGGGGGTATGAAAATTAAATTGGAAATGAAGCAGGACCTCAGCAAAGCAGTGTGTACTTTCTCTCCTCACTGCCAATCAGCAATCTCCTTTCAGAAACGTAAAGCCCTTAAAGAACAGCCCTACATCATGTACACCAGAGAAATGAAAAGTTGTATTCTATTTGTGTACAATGAATTGAAATGCATTCTGCCACAGATGTACCTAGAACAAACAGACAAATAAACAAATAAATAAAAGCTTTTGTAAACAAAATTTAAAAAAAAATGACTTTGTGGTTGAGTCCTACAATGGTAGCAAACCTTTCTTGAGTCTCTAGATTTTGGCTTCATTTTATCAGAATCAATATGAAATATTTTATTAAAATGTGCAACAAATGGATTTTTTACAAGATGTGTGTGTGTGCATGTGCACATGTGAATGTATTTAATAATAAAAGTCATACCCTGAACATTCTCATTTGTTTTTTCCTATATGGGCAGATGTTATCAAATAAGCATGTAAATGAATACATAAATATTCCACTGATCTTAGCATTCTGTTAATTTCTCTGAATTTTCAAGTTGTACATTATAGTTACCTATAAAAGTGGAATTCATTGGTATGTTCAAACATGCATAGGATATAGTTTGGTTAGTTTCATTCTGCAATTCCTCCCCTTTCCCATCCCTCCTCCCTACTTATCATTTCCCTTCTCCCTCTTTTCATGAGATTCCCTCCTTCAGCTTTTTTTGAAGATGCCCTTTTTTACAGATTTGGCTGAATTGCAATTATTGGAAAATAAAACTGGGAAATAGTAGTTAAGACACTGACATCTATATAAAAGCAAGCAAGGAAATAAGAAAGTTAAACAACAGTAGCTAAAATTGTATCTAAGATTTCATTCTGAAATTCTACAATTTCACCTTAAAGTATATTGACTAGTAGGAATACTATTTATTGAAGTTCTGATATTAGATAAATTATATTCTATAATACAATGAAATTGGCAGTGCCTTATGATTTTGCAAGAGCTAATGTTGGTGAAAAATTTTAAAAAACAAAGATATTAGCTTTCCATCACTGTTATGACATGCTTAGGCAATTAACATATAAGCAGGAAAGGTGTATTTTCATTCATGGGTCTGGTGGTTTCAGTTCAAAATTAGGTGGCCGGCCCCATTACTTTGGGACTCTCTGGCAAGGTGGTATATCATGGCCATAATACATGGTAGAGCAAACAATAGACTTCACATCATAAGCCAGGAAGAGAAAGGAAGGGAGGATGGGCTGGGTCCCACAATCCCAGGACTTTCTACCAGGCCCACCTCTCAAAAATCCATGGCCCCTCTCAATAATGCCACCTGTGGATCTGGAGGATATTCATTCAAACTATAGCAGATAGAGTTAATATACTTCTTTCACATTTTACTGAAGAATGGTCTCCAAAGGTGTAAATTAAGTGTCTATGAAAACATCTGGGTTGGAATATTTATATACATCAACACACACACAAATTTACAATTGGAAATATCTTTTGCTTGGCAGAATTTTTTCCAAGCTTACTAGATACCTCAGCACATACAAAGAGTATTTTTTTTCTACTAAAAATAATATAACAGAGAATATTTAATTTTAGGTGTCACAATTTTAAATTTGTTAATCATGAACTGCAATTTAGGGAAATATTTCAAGTAATTTTATGAAAAAAATTAAAAGAATGAGACCATATTTGAGAAAAATTGCCAAAGATGCTGTATTAACAAGGTATGTAATTTTTTTAAAGCATATGATTTTAAAGTGTAGATTTATAGTGGCAGGGCCTGGCACATGATACCCCAAAATAGGGCATGGTGGCAATTAAGCTGCAGAAGCAAGAAAGTCACTCTGCCCTTCCCTGTCTTTCTAAGTGAAGGATGGTCACAAAGGAATTCTCTGACATAGCTTCCTTCAGAGCAAGTTATGGGACCCTTATGCTTGGGGGGGGATGGTCCTGCCACATCCCTAGGGGCAAGAAATGCTGCCTAGAGAGAGGACAAGAAGAATCTGAGCAGATAGGCCTTGCAGAGCCCCGCCCCCACCCCGGTTTACTAGTGTTGGATAATATTCCCTTTTATCCAGTCATGTTTCTCCATGTGTATCAACTTCCTTCATCAGACTTACCACAAAAATAGTTTTCCCTGGGGCCTTTGGGTCCTCAATTCTGAAGGCTCCCACATCACTTAAGATATAGATTAAATATGTACATCCACAAGAGTGGGGTCCTAATTAGAATAAGATATACTCCATGCTAGTGTAATTATATCAAAATGAATTCCACAGTCATATATAACTAAAAAGAACCAGTTTTAAAAAAAAGGTATTGATTGAATAAATGTATGCTTTTCTCTTGTTGATGTGTCTCTTATTGTAGGAGTGTCAGTCTTGATAGGATGATACTTTCTCCCCTACAATACCAAGAATAATAATTCTGCTCCTGCTATAGTTAATGTTGAAATAATAAAAATGCATTTTTGTATATTACACTAAAGCTTATAGATATATTTTCTACTAAAAATTTATTTTTGAAAGAAGTTCTTGAATAGAAGAATTTTTTAGGTCTATCAATATAATAAAACTAATCTATGGGAAAAGCTCACTTTATGAAAATCGTAGCAAACAGGAAAAATGACATTTCTAGATAGGGATGCTTTTGTGTTCCTATGAAATCAGTGGTCCATCCAGGTGACATGGATGTTACCAAGGTGCCCCTTAACTGGTCTGCATAGTGTCTGAATAGCCCATCATTACTCATTCAGTATAACTAGATGCACCCTGTTAAAATGCATGCAAGGTAACACAGTAGCAATTAGGATCCATTAACACTGTGACCCATTTAATGGATTGAATTAGCTAACCTATTTTCAGGTGATGGAAAGGAGGATCCAAAGAGGATAGCAGAAAGTTGTGTGCCTGAGAGAAGGAGAGAGAGGGAAGATTGTCAAGGATTTCAGGAGGAATCCATCATCCCAGGTGTGTGTGGTCATTTGGGCTTACATTGCGGATACCTCTTCCTTGTAGGTTATTGGTATCCAGTCGCTTTGTCTTCTGTGGAGGTGATCCAGAAAGCTGGAGTGGAATCAGCAGCCCTAATGCCAACCCCAGCTTGGGCCCTACATTGCTGTATGATTTCCTTACCCTCTCTGCCCCAGCTTTTACTTCTCTAAAATGAGACTCTTGGACTCCTGATCCAGCTGTTATTCAATTGTTAGTTATATTTTAATTTTCACAGCTGGTTTTGTTATTTTCTCATAGTATAAGGGAGACAGTTTTATAAACAAACACTTTTTATAAAGAAAATCACCTGTCTGAGATTTTGTAGCATCAGCAATGTTTCAAAGATGTGTTTTCAAATTCTTTTACAGACTAGCCAACCATCTTGATTTACGATGGAAATCTATGATATGCACAAGGCAATATCTGTTTTCCTTATAATCATATCTCACTGATTACAAAGTCCCAATACATGTTACATTTGTCACCCAACTATGAGAGATTTTACTTCCAGAATAACCATTACATTATCATTGAAATTGTATGTGATTTATAAGTATTTTAGCCTTCAATATACATGTCAAAATGCAGAAAGATGAAATTGATAAATGTCTTCCTATTGCATCTTTTCATTTTTGTGAATTATAAGCAACTGTCACATCTCCAGGGTTTCATGAAATTATCATTCTGCTATCAAAAATAAAGTTACTTTTTGGATACCTTTGCCTTTTCTCCTATAGAGAATTACTTACAGAAACACTCTTTAGGATCTCAAATATGCTTCCAACTCAGATGAAACTGCAAGTCATATGCAAGGGGAACAGGAAACGAGGACTGTTTGGGACAATGTGACATGCCAGGAAATCTGATATCTGGCATTTACACTTATGGAATATATTGATAGTCTTCATTCTGAAAACAGTATCTTAGTTTTTAAATATTCTTGTATTGGTAGAGCTCTCATTGACTAACATTGTTTAGCTAAGAGGAAGGAAAGGATGGAGTAGGAAATGAGTGGAAGGAAAATACATGAGTGAGAATTCTCAGTTGAATTCTAGCTATATTAACCAGAAAGAGATTTATTAAGGTACATAGGCAACTCAGATAATGGTTTGGATTGCAGAAGAAATAATTCCAACAAAGTTCCATGAAACAACCCTTGCATCATCCCAGAACTGGCTTGCCCAAATCAGGAAACCGAATCAGAAAGCTAAGCCAGAGCCATTGACCTCAGAACTAGCAGCCAAGCCAGGCCACTGCCATGAGATACCCAGTAGAACAGATACTCTGTGCTCACCCTCTATCCCCACATAACTAATCTCCAAAGCAAAGTTTCATATAGGGTCAAGGGAACCTGAATAGTTTGTTATTTTATGTCATGAAAAGTGTGTTTTATAATGTGGAAATCTAGCAAAATGTGCAGAGACTTCTCAAAAAAATAAATAAATAAAAACGGGGGAAACAAAAAGAAGTTCAATGCAGAATTTGTTTTATAATCCCCAAGCCTGAAAGTTTAAGAATTTATTTCAGAAAGAGGTAGTGGTCTCGAAGGCAGAGACAAGCTAGCACATTTGTTCAAAGATTTTAGCAAATCTATTTGGAATTTTGGTTAAGTTCATACTTTCTCTTTCCCCTCTGTTGTTTAAAGATTGAGAGAGAGAGAGAAGGGGGGAGGATTTTAATTCCTCAATGTTCTTCCCATTCCAATAAAGTGAAAAATCACTTCTGAAATGGCAAGTCAGACTTCCCTTAGTACCATTTTATCATACCTGCTTTTCTTGATTTATTTTACATAAAAAATTTGGATATGGTACAATTCTGTGTCCCCTTTTACTGTTCTGAAAATATCTGTTTCTGATCAAGTTTTTTCCAAACTGAAAATGGGGGTCTTTTCTAGAAAAATAAGGATCCTTATCAAAATATTACTAAAAATTATTTACTTGACATGATTTTATCGAGTAACAAACATTAAAAGCAAATAAAAAATAAAAACCAAAGTTCTTCAATTTCCAGAAAGAAAAGTACAAATCTAAAAAATGAAGAAGAAAAAATGGATTTCCTTAAATTGATGCTAGGTGTTTTTAGGATTTTTGATGGAATTGTGCAAGGGAATTAGCATCAAAATCTTGGGCAAATGAGAAGGGATTAAACTTTGGGGTAATTTTACCATAAAACTTTAAGCCAGGACGATGATAATCCAACTGGAGCCACTGAAAATATTTCATATCCCCCAAAATCACGGGGTATGCAATTTACTTTCTATGGCAGAAAGAGGCACATTTCTCTTCTTTGATACAAAGCTAGGCCACATTTCCTTGTGCCTTTAAATACAGGTGAAATCAGGCAACCATAGAATGTTATACATCGTGATTTGTTCCAATTTTAGACCCAAGTAGTTAAGAAGGAAGTATTCTTTCTCCACATTGTCTTTTGTCCATTTCCTGGATGGAGAGACTGTGGCAATAGTCTTAAAGAATGACTATTAGGAGAAATGCAAAAAATAAACCACACTGAGATTTCATCTCACTCCAGCCAGACTGGCAATTATCGAGAATACAAGTAATTATAATTGTTGGCCAGGATGTGGGGGAAAGGGTACACTCATACATTGTTAGTGGGATTGCAGATTGGTGCAATCACTCTGGAAAGCAATATGGAGATTTCTCCAAAAACTAGGAATGGAACCACCATTTGACCCAGTTATCCCGCTCTTCAGTATATATCCAAAGGATTTAAAATCAGCATACTATAGTGACACAGCTACATCAATATTTATAGCAGTGCAATTCACAATAGCTAAGCTATAGAGCTAACCTAGGTGCCCTTCAACAGATGAATAGATTAAAAAAATCATGGTACACAATGGAATATTACTCAGACATAGAAAGAATGATTTTATGATATTTACCAATAAATGGATGGATCTGGAGAATATCATGCTAAGTAAAATAAGCCAATTAAAACAAAAAACAAAAAACAAAAAACAAACAAACAAAAAAACCAAAGGTCAAATGTTTTCTCTGATATGTGGAAGCTAATCCACAATAAGGAAGAGCGGAGAATAGAACAGTGAATTAGACAAAGGAGAATGAAGGGAAGGGAAGGAGGATAGGAATAGGAAAGACAGTAGCATGAATCTGACGTAACTTTCCTATGTACATATACGAATAAACCACAGTGAATTTCACCAGCGTGTACATCCACAAGATTGGGGTACTAATTAGAATAAGATATGTTCCTATTCCATTCTTGTATAATTACATCAAAATATACTCTACTATCACATATAAGTACAAAGAAGCCATTAAAAAGTAAAAATTGACTATTAGGATAGAAAAGGCCTGAATCCCTGAAAGACTGCATGGAGTACGGTCCCTGCTGATTCACGCTGGATTGTGAAATAAACTACAGAGAAATTAGTATCTTAAACTGATAGAATTTTTTTAAAAAGTTGTTAACTTACCCTGACTGACACACTTCTATGATCATAGGATGCTTCAGAAGAACGTAGTTAACATAAAGTTTGACCTACCTATTAAAGTTTCCATAACTCGTATTTGTGCAGAAGTCCACCACAAACTCTAAAGCATTTTGAAGATATATTTTAGTAGAATTAATAGAAATATTAATAGCTACACAGAATTCAATGTTTCAATTATTTTTGTTCTTTGGAATAAAAGCTGGAAAACATGAACAGACAAGGAAAAAAATCCTCTTAAATTAGAATTACTTGAGTAGCAATCCACGTTGCAGGATCACAGAAGTTTGGGATTCAACTATTCTAAATGTCACATTTTTTAAGAAAAAAATGTGAATTTATAAGAAAATGTAAAATTCATAAGATACAATTTAAAAGGAAAAACAAGCCTACATCTTGACCTTGCCTCGTTTTTGTTTTTCTTTTGCCTTAATGCACTTTTATTTAATTTGGCTTAGCTATTTTAAAGATCTCGTATTACTCTAGTCAGAAGTGGTGTTTTAGAATTCAGCTGGGTCACAGGAACTTTCTCACCACTCCATTCTAATTTGCAGTTTTGCTATAATAAAAGCCCTAAATATATTGCTACTGTCTAGACGTTTTATCTGAAACAAGTGTCCTTTGTAGTCTCAGAGGACTTTTCTATTTTATTTCCAGTAAATCAAAGTCTGTGAAGAGCTTCACTTCTTATTAAGACATACCCTTCACAGTCCAGTGCCTGCCAACTGTGGCGAGCACTTGGCAGTTCATTTACATATAAGTGATGGCTTCCATCAGGTAGTTGGCTCAAAACACAATGGACATTTAGAGCATATCCAATATTTCTTGTTCTTTGATGAGCACCAAGTGCCAATTTTTATATAGACACTGACTATTGAAAAGTGAAGGCTTCTTTCCCCTGACCTTACACTGTCTTCCTCACCTCAGGAGGGACATTGTCACTGAACTTAACGTGGAATCACACCTCTAACAGACATTCTGCAGTAGCCCTAGTTTGCTAAGAATCCAGAACAGTGAAATGTAGGAAACATGAGAAAAAAGCAATCATATTGAAAGAAAAAAAATATATCATTAAATATAGTAGTAAAGAAAAAATAAACTCCTGTATCCTGCCCCACATGCCTTGATTGCAAGTTAATTTTTATGTTTTATTTTTATAAATAAAAATAAACTTTTTATATTACATAAATATAAATATATTTTTATATTACATAAATATAAATATAAATATAAATATAAATATAATATATATATAAATATATATATATAAATTTATATATAAATATATATAAATATAAATATAAATATAATATTTAAATATAAATATAAATATAAATATATTTTTATATTACATAAATATAAATAAACTTTTTATATTACATCCCATTAATTGTATCTTATAAATACATTTACCATTTGGAACAGCAATTGGGCAACACCCACTGAGACATCCTGTATTGAAGTTTGTAAGTATCTTACATTATAACTGTATGCTTCTGCTACCATTTTCATAGAATAGAGGTCGTGGAAATCTAGCCAAATTCTTACCCCAGTAATGCTATAAAACAAATCAGACTGATGATCTGTTACCATACTGATATTGCAGTCATGTATGATTTTTTCTTTTTCTTCTTAATTGGGCCATTTCCATGTTTTTCAGCATACAAATAAAGAAACAAAAACTTTTTAAAGTGAAACGATCAGTTATCAATAAGGAGAATACATATAATGTAATTTCATAGAAAAAAAATAAACTTAAACTAGTAATCACTGCTTTCTTTCCCCTATCAAATGTTTTATTCTAAAAATTTCTGGTTGGACTTCCTCATGATTTTTAGCCCATCTCGGTTTGACTGGGGTGAACCCTAACATTAACATAGTTCTTATATTTGGCTTTCTAAAGGTTAGTTTCAGTAACTTTCGTATGTATTCTTACAGTAAACTCCAGCATGAAAGCTGCCTGAAAGAGCTCTCTGTTTAAAAACAAGAAATTTTTCATAAAAGTAACAGATTAAGGATAAGGACTTGGAAAAAAAATGAAACACTTGTCCTGCAGTTCCTGTCTCTAGTCACACCTGGTCTCTATGCTGTGCATAGATTCTATTCCTTCAACTATTGCTCCTCTCTTCTTTCTTTAATCTGTTCATAGAGGGTGGAGGACAGATGGATGGATAGATAAAATGAAGTCCAAAAATTCTTAAGAAACTGGTGTTAGGCATTGTGTGTCAACTCCTTCTAGACCTGAGGCAAGTAAACTCAGAAATGCAAGAGTATATCAATAATGTATCCCTTCAGAATATGCAATGAGTAAAGGCATATAAAATTATGGCTATGCTAAACATTAATATAGTATAAAATACATTTTTGAAATGAATTCCAAAAAAATTTAAGTGACAAAGTATATGCTAAAAAACAAACTCTCATATATTTTAGCAAAACATTAACCTATTATCATTTTAAAGAATAAAAAAAGATGAATCCAATAGTATTTAATATCAGAATGATGAGCTTTAAAAATATTTCTAAAGTTTCTTCAGGGCCTTTATTGTTAATAGAACAAAACAAATTTCAGTCCAATGAAAGCAGTACTTGACACTATGTGATTTCATTTTATCATGATGTTTATGAAGAAGATAAAATAAGCAGTGTTCAGCAAAGATATTTAGAAATTACAGACTAACTCATCAAAGTCCTTCTTTGCATGTACAAAAATGCTTGTCTTTTTTTTTTTTTTTCCTGTTGATGCCCAATTAATCCATGGCCACGGTTAACCTTCTCTTTGGTAGATAGATTCAACCAATATAAGTAACAGCACTGAGTTACTTCTCAACCTTATTAAACTTCTTGTGATTTATAATATGCTCTCATTTTCCTTTCTCTTATCGATCTGGCCACCAACTTCCCGACAATCTGGATGTTAGCTCTTTTGAGTATTGGATGTCCATTCACTATAATACAAAAAATATAGATATGTTAATAAATGATCCATAAATATGATAGAAATGTACTATGCTTTTCAAATCCTAGACTATTATAGGAAATCACTTATGGTTGTGCTAGAACATGCTGAAAATTTGACTTGGGCATATTTCCTTCAGGTTTATTGTATTACCATATAGATTACGCCAAGAGACTCAGGAAATGCTACTGTTGGAACAAAGTTGAGGGAAGGGATAGTAGGAATGGGGTTCCACTAATGCACAGAATACTTGAAATAAATTAGATGCATCATGTTTTATTGTAAAAATTATTTATACCAGTTCTGATACTGATATTTGAATCAACATAAACCACTAATTGTATAGAATGCTTATATTTAATCCATTCTGGTCTACAAAAATGACACTTTACATAAAAAAGTCATATGTTTACTGTTACCACCATTATGTACGATAATTTATAGAGAGGATAGTGTATCTGCACTGTTTAGGTCCTATAGTTGTTATTATATAAAAACTTAACCAACTGCTCCAAAACAGTGAAGGTTTTGAGAATAATCCACCTTACTAAAAGGGCATGAATGACTTGATGGATTATAAAACACATGGTATTGTTGCTGTATTCAGGTATACCTGTACAGTCATTAGACAATGAGCTAGGCTTTATAATAACACAATTAATTTAGGTCACATTAACAAAGGATCTGCACAGGCATCACTCCAAAAAATACACCAGCATATGAAAAATACTCAGCATCATTAATCATCAGGGAAATGCAACTTAAAATCACTAGTAAATGTCACATCACATCTGTAAGAACGGCTATTATCAAAAAGTCTAGAGATATGTGTTGGCAAGTGTGTGGAGAAAAGGGAAACTCTGGACACTGCTGGTGGGAAGGTAGAATGCTCCAGCCCTATGGTAAACAGTGTGGAGGTTCCTACAAAAGTTAAAAGTAGGTTACACTGCGACTCAGCAATCCCTCTTCCAAGCAGACACCCAGAGCAATGGAACTCAATTCCTCATAAACATTTACGCTTCTATGTCCACTGTAGCATTATTCACAACTGCTGGAATGTGAAAATAACCCAAGTAGTGACTTAATGTATGAATGGATAAAGAAACGTGGATATTACTAAATGTCAAAAAAGGAGATCCTATTTACCACAATATCATACTAGGTGAATAAGGCAGAAACTAGAGGACACTGTACTATGTGAAATAAGCCAGATGCAGAAAGGAAAGCATTGCATAATCTCACTTATGCTGTGGAATTTTAGAAAAAGTTTAATTACACACAGAGAGAGAACTAAACGGTGGTTATCAGGGGTGTCAGGTGCAGGAAATGGGGAATATAGCTCAGTGGTTACAAATTGCAAAATTGCAGGATGGACAAGTGTGGGGATATAATGTACCACATGAGGACTGAAGTTAATTAAAATGTACTGTATATGGGATTCTTGCCAAATGAATAGATTTTAGCTGCTCTTGACACAAAAATAAAAATTAAAACTGGAAAATTATAGAAGATGATGGATATTAATGTGCCTCACTATAATAATCCTTTTACTACCTGTATCTCATATCATATATTCCATTAAATATTCACAATAAAATTTATTTTTAAAAAATAAAGTTCATATTAAAATAATTTATAAGATAATCAGTATCAGTAATTATTCCTACTATGATCATAAGAAAAGGCAACCACCAATTTAGGTCCTAATCTAATTGCTATATTAGATAAGCATGTTAGATCTTGAGATGAGATCTTAGTATAAAATACTTTCATCTTGTGAATTTTTTTTGATAATATGCAGTGCTAAGCATGTGTAATCAGGCAGAAGAGAGCTGAAATTTAGGATTATCCAAAGTAGTTAAAATAGAAAAATGACTATAATAATTCATGTTCTTATTCTTACACATCTGTAAATGAATCTAGTTTTAGCACTCAATCTGTTTCCTTAGTTCCATCAAAACATAAATGTACAATAATACTTTATTGTCTTCTCAATTGCCAACAAGCGTGCCATACTAATGCAAAGTATTAAAAATAGGGGAACTCTGGAGGTATATGATAACACTATAGACTTAATATTTCCATAAATCAATATTTTTAGGAAACCCAAATAATAATAGTTAATAATTATAATAATCTCTTAATTTAAAAGATATGTATTTAACACTTTGTAAATATTCAAAACATAATAGTTGTATTATCTATATTATGACATTATAATATAGGATTTTCAAATTTCATTAAACAATTGTTTAATCGGTTGTTTCATAAATTTTTAAGTTCAATAAAAGACCACTTCATCTTAGGAAAAATACAAATTCAAGTTCACATCATCTTTTGAAGTAAATATTCTTGACCTTCATTTCTGTCATATGGCAAAATAGATTCAAAAAAACAATCCTTTTGATTAAGTCCAATCCTGAATAAAATATTAAATGTGTTTTTGCTTCATTGCTGAACTGGCAGGGAGGAAAGAAAACACAAAGGCCAAAAAACAAAGTGAAATCAGTCACATTAGTAGACATTCAGTGCCAAAGCTGGGTTTTTGTTTTATTCCAAGGCTCTCTTTTAAGCCCCAGGTGTCTGACCTGCAGTCTTGTGAGGGGAGCAGGGGCAGAAGAGAAAGCCTGGGTTCCCCCAAAGGGAGAATCTAGTATGAGACCACCACCAAGGGCTGGGGATCCCAGGGCTAGCATAGGAAGGAGGAAGGAAAAGTTGGAGGAAAGGAGGGAGGGAGAAAGAGTGGGGGTGAGGAAAGCAGGGAGAAATAGAAAAAAATTTCAAGGAAATTGCCCTGTTTCCATAAGGCACCATTACCCCAAAGCTGTCCATGGTTTCGTGTTCCAGTTCATGTCACTTGTGTGGTCCAAAAATACTTCAAATCTAAAGTTCATTGGTCCCCAAGAACAAATGAAAAACCCCTCAAAAGGAAAGCAATTTCAACCAAGGCCTTTAAAATACATCACAGAAGCATATTTTATTAAAACCCAGTGTGTTACAGTATATTTTGAAATGGAAAAGCAGGTTACAAAATAGTATCCACAATGGGGTCTCAGTTTGTAAAAAATTATATGCATAGAAAAACATGTAAAATAGTAATACCAAAATATTAATAGTGACTGGAATTATAATGTAGCTTCAGATATTCCCCCTTATTCTTACTTATAACAGAAAATATTATTTATGTGAAAAATAACAACATTAAGGGATTTTTCAAGTTTCTAGATTGGAACATATGGTAGAAAGTCATTTTAATGACGATCAAGAAATAATCAGAAATTAAATATTTTTGTTTACATTGCAATTATATAAAGAAGTGGATTAAACTTTTGAAAATGTTCAAATAAAATAGCATGTTAATCTGCATTACATACACCATATTCTCAGAAATGTGATTTTTTTTCTCAAAGATTTGAAAAATACTTTCGTCTGTTTTCTTTTAAACCAGATGCAAATTTTCATGTCCACCATTCTATTTTATTATTTAGCATGCAAATTTGCTGATCTGCTCAAGGTTGTACATTATTCTACACTACTGATTTCTTGTGAATACTTCTAAATGAATCTTTGTAAAGCAACATGGAAAGGAAACAGATTGTGTTATAAAATAAAATGCAAGTGCAGGTTATGGAGTATTTGTTGAGTCTAGATTCATGCTAAGGGTGACTACCTGAGACCTTTCTGGGTCACCACTTCTTAATCCAGAAACAACAAACATAACCACAAAATAACCATAATAATTGTGTTATTCATACCAATTTAACCTTAAAATACATGAAAGCACTACCTAACATGGCATCATGGTCCTGCCCAGTAGAACATGGTCATGGTCAATACAAAGCTAAAGCTGATTCTCAGTGATAAATTAGGACAAACAAATAGTTACAATTGATTTTCATATCAAGCAAGGTCCAAGCTTGAACCTAACTTTGTTTACTTTAGGATTTCAGAAAGGGGTATGTCCAGAACAAGAGAAGAATAAATCTTTGAGAAATCCCTTTGCAAAAGACCAAGAATCCTTTTGTGAAGGTCAGGGAGGGTGGACAGTGAGCTGAATGTCTTGATATTAGTCCACTAAAACAGCAGCAGTTGGTTGAGTTGCATGATCTTGGAAGATACTGAAGGGTATTACTTTGACAGGAAGGTCCCAAGTGAGTAAATGGAAATATCTAAAAAGTTAGATATTTCCCACAAATGTTAGATTGTCCCACACACGATCCTGGGATGCTGAGAGCACAGGACATTGGGGCCTGAATTCAAGGTAACTATGGTACAAAGGACAGGAAAGGGGCTTCTCCTGTCAGCAGGTTGACTTAGACCCATGTGTCTTACCACAGAATGACCTGGACAGGTGCTGGAACAGAAGCAGCAGAACACTTTGACCAAGAGTCCTGAGCTTCAGACTAACAGCAGCAGATGCCCGCAAGGGGGCAGGGGAAGGTGTGGTGTGGTACTGGAACGCAGAATTCTACGCTGTAACTAAAAGTGATGTATTTGTGAGCACATGCAAAATACCTTAGGAGAAATCTTAGATATTTCTGTGGTTTTGGGGACTGTTCTCAAGAGACCAAAGGTTTTGACCATTTTTGTGCCTATATATTTCTCTATCTACATATATACATATATACATGTGTGGGGGGGGAGGTGTATATAGTTGGATAGTGTTTTGAAATATTAAAATCCTCACTGCTCCTAGCTCCTGACTCTGCTACTCAAGTAACAGTAATGGCTTCCTAAGACTGACTGAAATAAATCACCTAATTTCTGATGCTTGCCAATTTTAAAACAAGGAAAATTATTATAAATAGCTAATAAATATTCTATTCTTGAAGTTTTAAATAATCAGATCACTCTTAATTTGCAAAAAAAGGGAAAACATAGCTATTTGAAATGAGGTAAATTGTAAAATTCGATATATATGTATGTCCCTCAAGAAGAAAAATCCAAGAACACAGAAGACAGCTGCATTTCAAAAAGGAAGTCTTTCTTTAAAAAAAAAGAAAAGAAAAGAAAAAAACCATACTTTCAAAAGTAATGCTTCCACTTGGAAGTGCATGGCTTTGCTCAGAATGAATGGTATTTTGGGGATCCAAGAAACCAGAATCTGGAAAACTCAGCACATGGAGCCATATGGTGAGGAAGATTATGTGATGATGAGAACCCTTTCCAACTTAATGAAGTATTGAACTAGCAGATTGGTGGAAGAACAAAAGACAGACTTTGAAGGGTAC
Organism: Geosciurus inauris; assembly: GCA_004024805.1. Classification (NCBI taxonomy): domain Eukaryota; kingdom Metazoa; phylum Chordata; class Mammalia; order Rodentia; family Sciuridae; genus Geosciurus; species Geosciurus inauris. The sequence continues at coordinate 20,568 of PVHX01003427.1, read as the reverse complement.
CTGAAAAAAAGATCAGGCCCTGGTGTGGGGTGTGTGTGTGTGTGTGTGTGTGTGCATGTGTGTTGTAATTTACTGGGAACTGAACCCAGTAGCACTTTACCACTGAGTTACTTCTCCAACCTTTTTTGATTAATTTTTTAATTTTGAAACAGGGTCTTGCTAAATTGCCTGAGGCTGGCCTCCATTCATCTGCCTCAGACTCCAGAGTAGCTGGGATTATAGGCATGTGCCACCAAGCCTATCCTCCCTATCCTCTTGTATCTTGCCCTGGAAGAGTAGAAAAGAGAAACTTCAATGATGGAAAGCACTTAGAGTCAGTGGGAGAATCTAGCAATAGGGAGCTTTTGTTGAAAGGGACTTCAATCTTCTTTAAAAAGCCATGTGGTCAATCTAGTGCTAAGCAATATGAGAAACAGTGTCTAGATTAGGGTTCTGCAGCCATAGGAAACAAATAGCGTTTCAATGTGGTATGAAGAGACCTACTGAGATTGCTGCATGTCCTGAGGGTACCTGGGAATTCTGAGAATGCTGACTGACTAGAAGAGGCCCAATATCAGGAATAGGAGAAACAGAGTCTATGTGTTCAACCACCGGGACAATTGCAGATATTAAGAATAGATACCAGCAAATGGTTCCCAAGGTCCAGGTGAAATGATCTATAGCACAGAAGAGCCCATCAAGGAGAGAAGATTGCATTCGGGATGTCTCTCAGTAGATGAAAGAAATGAGAGAGCAGGTCTATTATGAATGGGTGCCAGGTACAGATTAAAAACAGAGGATGAAATTGGATGGCATATATAAATAACAGGAGCAGCACAAAAACACAAAATTTAGAAATGTCACTTATAGGAAGAAGTTAGTCTGATTACTAGCAGGGAAAAAATGTTCTACACTTAAGGATAAAACTCCTCTACAAACTAAGAAATAAAAGGTGCATCCGAAGTGATTGCAACTCAATAAAGGGCATGGAGGAAAAAAAGAAGCTGACTCCAGTAACTTCAGAAAACAAATTCTGATTAGAAACTGGAGGCTAAAGACAAAATGCAGATGGATATATAATTACAGATGTGTAAGTGTGTGTGTGTATATAGGCATGTGCATCATTTATACTATAGGGGAAGAGTGCCAGGAAGCCACGAGATGTCAGTAGCAGTGAGGTCCTCCAGTGAACAGATCCTGTTTTCTAAATATCACTTTCCAATTGAAGCAGCCAGAACTACTGGAGAAATGGCTGATTCTAGGGTTAGGCCAGAGCTAATACAAGATGCTCCTAGAACTGTGTAGTGACAGAAAGTAAGGAAGACAAAGATAAGGACATGTCAATGGACGGAGGAGCCACCCTGAAAAAACTCTCCACGTCTAAAGGTGTCTATAATTAAACAATATGAATAACAAAATAATGTAGCATTGGATTGCAACTCAAAGTACAAAATAAACATATATTAGTAAACATACAAATAAATGATTGAATAAATAGGAGAAGAAAAAGTCTTTATTACATGATAATTCTTAATAACTTATGTAGATGCTCCCATATCTGGAAGGAAAAGTTTAATTTTGTCCCCTTCCCATCCTTTGGGTATAGAATAAACTTAGTTTCATGCTTCTCAAAAACCAATTGCAGAAAGGGCAGGGGTACATTTATAGTAAAGAAAACTGACAAATACTACATTGGTCAGGTGATTAAGGTTAATATCATCAGTCATAAGTCACATTGACAGCAAGTTTCCACTGAGATGATGTACTGAAAGGGGCATTTAGCTTCCCAATGTTCTTTCAAGAAATATGTAACACCATTTTAACCATGATAAAAACACGTGACAAGCCCACGTTGAGGAACATTCTGCAAAATATCTGTCCAGTAATCCTCAACACTATCAAGGTCATGAATAAATGAGGGAGGGAATACTAAGAACCTGCCAAAACCACAAGAAGCCCTAGAAGACAAGCCAATTGAACACAAAGTGGTATTTGGGATTGTATCCTGAATGAAAAAAGACATGAGTGGAAGAATTAGTACAATTCAAATAAAGTCTAGAATTTGGTCAATCACAACATGGAAATATTGGTTCCTTAGTTTTCATAATGATATATCCTAAGTACCACAGTTATGTAGGGTATCAGTAGGAGAACTGGGCAAGAGAATTCTGTATGAGCTTCATAGTCATTTGTAGATCTTAAATTATTCCAAGACAGAAATGACAGAACAACAACTGTCATTCAATCAATACCAGGCACTGTGCTGAGTGCTGTACTTACATTATCTCATTGTGGGAAACTAAGACTACTATGAGTGATGAGTTTCACTGAGCTGTAGGAAAATCTTGATTCACATGGATTTCAGAAACTGTTACAACTCATTGGAAACCACAGCAGTATTTAAGCCACTCCTTTTTTAAGGAGGTCCATGTTACACTAAATTGTTGTCTGCATTGTATTACTCATGTGTTATACTTCCAAAACACCAGCAATTCACTTCTTTGTCTCACCATTCTAATCCCTAGAACAGTGTCTTACAGATAACTGAACATTCAATAAATAATATTGACACTGCTTATATTTTAACAGAAATGACATATTCATATTGGAAATCCCTCTAAGCCAACAAATTCAGATATAATTCATTATTTTAAGTACTACATAATATCCTGTGATATAAATGGATCATAATCTCTTATTTACAATTAGTTCTCATTTTCAAACTACCAAAAATGCTAAAATAAGCTTGTTTGTTCATTTAGCAGTGCTTTTATTTTCATGTGATAGATTCCCAAGATGGAAGTGCAGTCAAAAGTGTATATGTATGATACTAAAAATAAATATGTATATTTATTTTTAATATGTATTGCTAGGTTACTTTCTAAAATTCTATGAAATTCATATTGCTGCTAGCAGTGTGACAGCACTTCTCCGCTCATTTCCCAGTCATCACTAGTAGTCATTGTTTTATTTTGACTTGTTTAATTCTCACCAATTTAAAAACTGTTAATCCCACTGGTACTCCCTCAGCTAGTGACCTGGAGCATCTCAGTTTATGTTGGAGAGCAGGTGGATTTTGTTTTATGAATTATTTCTCTACATCTTTGACCTATTTTGCTATTAGATTATTTCCTTGTTTTCATTTTAAGTAGTTCATTGTATTAAACCTCTGCCTTCTAGCATGCAATTCCCCTTCACATCAACATTTTAGATTTATTTATGGTATTTTTCCATAGAAAAATTTTGAAAACTTTATAAAATCAAAGTCACTTATGTTTTTTCTTTTTTTTTTTTTGGTACCGGGGATTGAACTCAGGGGTACTTGACCACTGAGCCACATCCCCAGCCCTGTTTTGTGTTTTATGTAGAGACAGGGTCTCACTGAGTTGCTTAGCGCCTCGCTGTTGCTGAGGCTGGCTTTGAACTCGCTGTTCTCCTGTGTCAGCCTCCCAAAGTGCTGGGATTACAGGCATGCGCCACCGTGCCTGACTTTATTCCTGATTTTATTCATATTCTTTCTTAAGATTATCTTTACTGCTCCTATAGTAAATAATTGATTCTCTAGCTTGATTTTCAGCATATTTATTTACCTCTTTATCTATCTATGCCTCTATCATCTATCTAATTATTTAAACTGGGTACTGAATTTTATCAATAGTTTTTGTAATACTTAATAATATACATTTGTTTTCTTTGTGTTATTGTAATAAAATAGGGGAACAGAATTCTTAATATGGTAGCATTCTTATATTTATAGAATAGAATGTGTTTGGGCTTTAGGATACCTTTTAACATACAACTGAGTTTATATTTTACCTTTTTTTAAAAGGTAAAATATGCTCAATACCTATGACCATTAATGCAAAGAATGTCTAACCATTTCCATCTTGGAAGAAACCTTCTTTGGATACTTCAGTTTAATTAGAAGAAATGAACTCTCAATAAGAGCTCTCAAGTTTATATAAAAGTAAACTAGGTTGCTTCTATTACCTAGATCTGATTATCTGTATGGTGGCTAAAAAGTGAGGTTTTGAAGTAAGGATATAAGAGATAAAAATATAAGAGCGATTTCAGGTTTTCACTCTGGAATTCTTTCTTATCATTTTTCTTCTTTTGAGACTTTAAATGGTGAATAGGAAAGTACAAGGTAATACAAGTTGAAGACTTCAGAGTCTATGTGAAAGACAAAAGTAAATTTCTCTGAGCTAATATAAATCCTAGTAATCCAAACAAATAGACAAAATTAACATAGGAAGGCCCAGTTAGAAAACACATCTGTATTTATTTACATATTTTGAAAGTTAATCAATTAATTAATTAATTTTTGGTGCCTGAGATTGGATGGCTTAACCACTCAGCCACATCCTCAGCCCTTTTAAAGATTTTTATTTTGAGACAGGCAGGGTCTTGCTAAGTTGCTTAGCGCCTTGCTAAATTCTGGAAGCTGTCTTTGAACTTGCAATCCTCCTGCTGGGATTATGGGTGTGGGCCATTGTACCCTGCTACTCTGAACTTTTAAAGCCATTTAATTAAAATGGTCACAATGATTTATTCTGTCATACAAATCCGGGCAATAATTTCTCAGTGAATAAGTCTATCTCAAACACATTTCTAGGGAGCTGAGTTCATGAAAAACCCCATTTTCAAGTGTTCTAGATTCATATTCAGTATTTCTCTGCTTTCAAGTATGGATATCCCTAAAGCTTTAGAGGCATGTCCCATGACCAAGTGACTTTTCTCTATTTGATAATTTTCATGAATTTCTTAAGCTTTAAGAAAATTATTGTAATTAGTCTGAATGAATGATTGAAAATACCACCATCAAAATGTTTACTAACTCTAAGTTCCACAGTAGTGGAGACATTCTCTCATTCTCAGAGGCCCCAATTTATCTGACTTGGATGTTACCTGAAGGAAGAATTTTAAATCCTTCAAAAATGAGTTGTTTGTGGTCTTGGTTAAGTCTTAAAGAACTACTTCTTCAGATTTCTTCAATTTAGTGAACTTATGTGGTGCTGGATAGATTTTCTTCTCTGTCTGGAATATCTTGTCTTGATCAGGGCACTTGGAATAAAATTTTAAATCCTGACTTCAAAATTATCATCATGCTGTTTGGCATTGTGACATTATCCCAAGAGCCATAAAGTTTAGTCTTGCTGATGACTCTATTATACCATTCTGGACTACAAAACCAACCAACAACAACAAAATTGAAATGTACTCATAGTTCCAAGTACAGAGCAATTTTAATGTTGGAGTACAGCAAGTTTATTTTAAAATTCTGGGCTATAGTTCTTACAGTGTAACACAATATCAGTCAGGGATCCATGTAGTCCCATTTCTGGCATAATATATGCTAATAATAAATAATTATAATTTTACATAGCTCTAAGGTAATGATAGAGAATTCCAATTTTTATACATAAGAAAATGCCAAAGATATAGCTTCTTAAAAATCCTTTTAAAATAATCTTTAGAAATCTTTTCATTCCACCAGTCAATATTTTTACATACCCACTTGCAGCTCCCTTTAAAACCATACCCTCCATTTATTTTTCTATTCCTCAATATTTCCCAATACCAATCCAATGAATTATTTGTCGCTACCCTCTAATTTTTACCACTCATGACATCAGCTAAAAATATTTCACTCTTACATCCAAACATCAAGAAGTGCCCCATTGTTTTGATCCTTCCCTACTTTCCTTCTTCTTACACAAACCCAGATGGTACAAGTCAATCATCCCACGTGGCCTTGTGGTTCAATTAAGAGATTCCGTAAATACAAGATATATGAGGCTGCTGTTGGTATAACAGGGCATACTGCTTTAGAGTTATACTTTTTAAAATATTAGTACATAATATTTTAAAATAAGGATGAAAGTATAATACAGTAAATAAATAAACCATACAGTAAATACATAAACCACTAACTACATAACTGTGCTATACTTTTATGTGCGTAGAAGTACAATAGGTTCATTTATATTAGCATCATCACAAACATGAGCAATGCATCAGGTTGTCATATCAGTAGGTGACAGGAATTTTTCAGATCTATTTGATTCTTATGCACTCACCATCATACATACAGCCCATGGTTGACCAAAAGTCATTATGCATGCATGACTTTATATTCAAAGCATATACAGTAAGTTCTATTCAATTATTTATCTTAAATCACACACTCTATTAGTATTACCTTTTGAATGTAAAAGTATTTTTAAGTAATTATATATTTGGTAGTCAACATAGATGAATAATCTTCAAATCAAAGCATAAACATGAAGAGAATTTGGCTTATTTAATAAAGGGATAATTCACTGACCTGACTATCCATGTCAGACATGTCATTAGCGGATCTACCACTGAAATCTGTAGCAGATGCTTAACAATTGTAATAATGATAACAACAATAGCTAACATTAATTCTGTGTACCAGTTGTTTATTTGATTCTTCCAACAAATTTTGTGATGAGTACTTTTTATTCTTATTCTAAAATGAGAAAACTAAAGCTAACATGGTAACTTGCTCAAGATCAAGTAGCTACTAACTACAAAAATGTGGGTTTCAACCCATTGGAGTGATCACAGAGCCCACAGCTGACAATTAAACCATACTTCAAAATTACCTAAGATTTCAGATAAATATGTTTTCATTATTTCAAAGCTTGGTTATATTTCTTCGATTTATCTTTCCATTGAATTTGTCACTTGTTCCATAATCTAAATTGTATTCACAGACTCACAGACTCTGTGACTGATGAGTTCCATGTACAAAAATAATTGTTGAACATAAAATGTTCCCTGAATCATAGAATAAAATAAATCACAGAAGATGCACCTGCTACGCTAATGGCCATCCTGGTAGGTGTAACCTTAAGTGTGATTTTCTAAGAACCCTGTAAGGTAGCCCCATAATAAAACATAAAATCTATAGTCCAGAAAGTTTACTAACATGTTAAGGTCATCTAGGCAGTAAGTGGCAGAATGGGAATTTGAATTCAAGTTGGTTTTTCTGATAACAAAATAATTTCTACTGAACTGAGCAGTCTTCCAAAATGGATGCTGTTGCTTAAATATGCCTGTTACAACTTGGATGTTTTTTTTTTTTCTTATAAACAACCTAACTGTAATAAAGTAAATTTGTAATCATATTCTCAATTGCATCTCTCTTTTCAAATTTATCCTATACTCACAGTTGCCTGGTTTTGAAAGGCAAAATTAGTGGTATTACATCCTAGAATCTTTATCATTTGGCATCTATTGTATTGGTAGCAAAGATTTTACATATAATACTTATATTTGAACATCCAATGAATATTGTATACCAACATAAACAGTTTCATGCCTGAGATAATTTTTTGGCAGATAATGTTTTTGAACGAAGATGTGCTAATACCAAGCTCTTAAACCCTCCTTTTAGCCTCTGGTAGAATACCCCTGGTAATACATTCTTTGCTTCTACTCTGATTGTTTCTTGACCCTTGCTCTGAATATTTGGTTTCAAAAGGGTATATATACTGTTATCTGATAGTTGACATTTGCTTGAATATTATGTATCTTAGACATGCTTAAAAACAGAGGCCCCAAATAATCCCAAGTCCCTTGCTCTGCTACAAAATATCATACAAAGTTTAAGTACTAAGAATTACACCTCTCTCCTCCCTCTCTCTCCCCCCCTCCCACCTCATTTTTAAAATGTTTTGGGATATTCTTTTCCAGCAACATTTATCCTAAAAGTATCCATTAAGGTAGTCCCAAATCCATTCAGTTTAAAAGCTCAGTAACTTCAGATCAAAGAATAAATATTGGTACCAGAGTACCTTGCTTAGTTTGTTCTCAGCTGCACACTAAAATAAATACCACACATATTTATACATGATGGTTGTTGGGAAGAATATCAGAAGGGTAAACAACATTTGGAAAAACCAACAGCCATTTGTTTCTTTGTACCTGATCAAAAATACATTCAGCTGGTATTTGTGCTACTACATAGATGGGCGCCTACAGGCCATCTGATAGATAGTTCTGCTTTCATCCTCTTTCTCTGCAGAAGGAAAGGAGGAGGCAGAGAGATCAAAACTATGTCCAAGTCCCAGAATGCCATGGCTAAGCCCGTGAAGCCTAACACAGCAGAAAGTCCTCATTCCCAGAAGGAGGATAGTTCCCACTTTTTGGTGTCTGGATGGACTGGCAATTGGAAATGTTTTTGTAAAACAATAAAAGTAAAAATAAAAACTAAGTAAACAATTGCTCTAATGATTTTCAACATTAGTTTTGAAGTTTATCAATTTCATTTAATTCTATGAAATGAAGAACAGGCACTTTTTACACTTTGGTTTCTTCTTGAAACTTTTGCAAAAATATAATTCCCAATGCTACTTTCTTGCTACCAATTGTGGTTTTTCTTATATACCGAAAATTAATTCATTGATTCTTCCTCCCAGTTCATGTTTGTTCACATTCAGATGGAAGTATGGAATTTCCTCAGCAAACATGCTGCAAGATTATTTAAATTTAAAAATGAAATAATCACTTGATGAGACACAGTCTACTCCATCTTCACTGGCGGGACCAGAGGAATATTTGAATATTTTGTGTTTCCAATGATGTGTTCTAAAAAATTTCAAACATACTAAATACATGAAAGAACCAATGAAAACCTTGATTCTACAATAAACATTTTACTCTATCTTCTTTATCATGTCTCTGTCCATCTATTTTTCTTGTTTGGGGATCTTGGAACCACTTTACAAGTGAAATCAGCTGAAAAACATTAGAAAGAGCATGATTTAATAGAAATATTCCCACCCCACCCTTCAGAACGTTTTCACACTTTTTGAATTTAGTTTTTCCTATGGAAAAATTATGATACAAATCTGTACAGTGTTAGAAGTGAACCTTGAATTATGACTCACATTTCAACACTTTCTGCAGATTTGCCCATGTTTTTCAATAAAGTAGGGTTTGTGGAGTAGTAGAGGAGAAAGGGTTATCACTGAGCATCAGACTAATATATAAAGCTCCTTACATGCCATCGCTCTGCTCTCAATTTTTAAATAATGGGATTTTATAAAAAGACTGAATAAAGGACTCTAAAGCGATAAACTACAGAGAGATACAAGGCACTAGTGCCAAAAAGCAGATAGCATTCAATTAGTTTTTTTTAAAGGCATTCTTATCACATCTTCTCCTAATATTAGCTTTCTCCATAAACAATAGCCTGCTGCAATAATGCCAGAGTTGCCCAGCTGAGATGACATTGTGCAGTGACAGATGATAGGGCTGGGCCGAAGCTGTTGATGTTATTCACAAATGGCACTCACTGGCCCTTCGGTTTTAAAGATTATTCTATGACTCTAACATGAAACCAGATTAATATTTATGTGGTAAGAGAGATAAGAAACGTATTTTTTCTGCGATAAAAAATTAACAAAACATATTTTGAGGCTCCATTTCTAGCTGCTCGTTTTTATCTAACAGAATAGTCCAACATACAGAAGAAGTAACAAACACAACTGTTGGTGCTTTTTTAAAAAAGCTTTAAATCTTACATGTCTATTCAAGACATCCATTTAGACTTTCAGATTATATTTACTTTAAATGAAGGTGAAGTAGGTATGTCAAAAAAAATCTTTATAATCTATTTTTTTTTTCTTTTTTATTGCGGTGAGGATTGCTGGGGACCGAAGCCAGGAACACACAACTGCTAAGCCACATCCCCAGCCCTATTTTGTTTTTAGACACAGGGTCTCACTGAGTTACTTATCATCTCACTTTTGCTGAGGCTGGCTTTGAACTCGCAATCCTCCTGCCTCAGCCTCCTGAGCTGCTGGGATTACAGGCATGGGCCATTGTGCCAGGCTTTTATTATCTATTTTGATAATGCCATTCACCCTGGGTTATGTCAGTCTCTGTTATTGAAATATATGGATAATTTCCCCCCATTAAGTTTTGGGTTCTAATTAAAGTTTATGATAATATTTTGGAATCTGTTCTTTTTCTCCAAAATACAGAAACCTTCCATATTTAGAAAAATAAATAATCATTAAGTTAATCTGTTTAATGAAAAAGCTTCTTTTTAATATGCTTTGGCACATGGACCAACTTGATAGAATTGAATAAATGGACCTTCTTGGAGAAATTTATATTTTATTCAGATGCTAGAACTGGAACGAAAGGAAGACATACTAAATCTTTGTAACATGATTAATATTTCTAATCAAGACATAAAGCAATTATTACTAGCTTATCTATCAGAAACACAGATTTCCCTTCCTGTCTTTCCAATCTCATCTGGAATGTGATGGAGTTTCCACTCAAATCAACCCTCTACTTTCCTCTTAACCCCTTTTCCTCTAAACCCCTTCTCAGTCTTTTAAGGAATCTTCCTCCTCCTGGAGAATTTCTCCTCCTCCTGGGATCCTGTTTTGAGCCTTGAACTTCTCCCAAAGCTGCTTCACTCACATTTCACCCTCCCCTTCAGTTCAGTGAATCTCTCCATCTTTTAATTGTTCAGGCTTAAACCATTAGACGGTGATTCTTTTCTTGCCACATAACTACACTGAATCCCATGACTTGTCCTGCGGGCTTTATCTCCTGAATATATTCCAAATCTGAACTCTTCCCATCATCTTTACCGTCACCCTTTCCCCCAGGTCATTATTGTCTACTGCCTGGGTTACTCCAACTTCTCTTAAGAGCCTCTGTTTCTGCCTCCTCCTCACCCTTCAGTTTATTTTCTCTACAGTGGCCAGGGCATATCATGTCCCTCTTTTGCTCAGGCTCCACTGAGCTTCCCACTTCCCTCATGCTAGAAGACAAATCCCTACGATGTCCCCTGTCGTTAGCTCCCTCACCTCATGGCTCACTATTCCCCTCCTCATTCCTGTTTCCTCCAGCTGGGTTCCTCAGCTGGTCTGAAACCCTCAGCACACTCTCTGCGCAGGACCTTTGCGCTGTTCACTCTGTTGATGGGACTTTCTCCTCAGTTATTCACTTAGCTCAATTCCTCACATCCTTCAGGTTACATTCTGAATGCAGTCTTCCCAGGCCATCTGCTACAGTTTGCATAATTGTTAAAGACAGGGTCCTCAAGATGACGCTATTGGGTGATGCTTGAATCACTAGGTGCAGGACTTTGCAGGAGGTTGTTAGAGGGCAGGTCCCCAGAGGGGACTGTGGGTCCTGGGCTCCTTCTACTGCTTTTGATTTCTGGCTGAGGAGTCGAATGGCTTTGTTCCACCACACAAGTCTTGGAATAGGCCCAAAGCAATGGGTCACTTGACCATGGACTGGAACCTCCAAGACCCTGAGCTCAAATAAACTGTTTCTCTTCTAGAATAATTATCTCAGATATTTTGTTATAAGTAAAAGAAAGCTAACTAATATACCATTCCATTTAAATGGAAGCACTGCCTAACCTCAGGATGTCCTATCATCTTTCTGGTCCTTTCCCTCTTATAATATTAAGAAGCACAGAATATAGTGTGTATTTTATTCCTTTTCTGTATTTTTTTCATTTTAACTAAAATATATATTCATTGCTGGCAGAGATTTTTTTTTTTACTATTTAGATCACAACTCTTCCCCATGTTTCTAGAATGGAACCTGGTATATAGTAGATGCTCAATAAAGCCTTGAATAAATGAATGAGTGAATTCATACAATATAAAAATACTTGTCAGGGTGCAGTTGGGGAAATGGCTGAATTACACAGACTATTTGTCTCCACTGCCCTAATTCAATGGAATATTGCCAACTCTTTACTCTGCTTTGTTCTATTTAGATTTTGCATCTGTGTAGATTTCTCTTCCAAAATTTGGGGATGTATAGTAATTTAGTCAGTGAAAGAGCTGTTTCCATGGATGCCTGGTAAACTGATTATAATGAAACTGGCACTGGGTCCTAGTTTTAATATGACACTATGGCATATTATAATTCTAATTTCTACTCTGAAGTTTCTCTAGTAGCAGAATGGGTACTTTCCCAGGTCATTTTTTCCCCCTTACAGAACTTAGATAAAAAGCTCATGTTGTATTTGGCATCTGATCACTCAGAGCAATCTTCTTGGATAAAAACACAATGTCAGGGAGAAAAAGAAAAAAAGACCTCGTGCTGAATAGAAGGGAATAATCCCTTGCAGAACTGTCTCTGGATGCTAATGAATCAACAATAAAGGCCCTATTATGTGATTGTTTTGAGTGATACTGTTCATATAAAGTTTCAGTGGTACTAAAGGCAGAATCGCCCTGAGGCTTTGATACTTTGGTTAGAATAATGACACAGATTTAAGCTCATCAATTTGGTTAATGCTTCGTGCATTTAGTTTAGATCAGCAATGTACAAGTGGAACTTGAGTTTTATTTTTATCCATATTTTGACTGATCATATCCTTGAGCAGAGAAAAGAAAGAAAAATTTTCTTAAAGCTTCAGTACTCTGAAACACATGCAGATACATACCTAGGAGACAGCACCTCCGTTTTAAGTAGGTGGTGTCCCTCCACCTGTTCCAGGGCCCAAACAGTAGCACTGACTGTGTTGTCTTGAACACCTGCGTCATCCTCTAGGATGCTGAAGTCTGGTTAGACTGGTAATTGCTTCCATTGTCGTATGAAGACGTTTTAAATAATGATGTGCGTGATGTGAACTGGGACAAAATGCTTGGTCAATACATTTTGACTTGCTCATAAATCTAGGAAACTCAGAGAAGATCTAGTCATTAAGGAGTGTTTGAAATCATGAATGTGAATAATGAACACCTCAATGTCTCTCCAAGGATAATACAGATTCCAATAGGCAGTATAATTTTATACCACATGCATGTGATGTTGTGAGCAGACGGACAGCATTTTGCCATATTCAACGAACCGACTTTGATACAATTCTGTTTTTTCAATGTACAACTCTAGTTATACTGCAGACTTAGCAGCTGGTTTCAGAATGTTAAAATAATCAGCTATGAAATTGGGTATGAACTGTGAAAGCATAGATTGTTTTGATAAACTGTCTACTAAAGCTAAACCCCTCCATGGTAACTCTGCACATTTTCTATACAATATTCTGGAACTTGTCCTTTATTAGAAATCCTGGTAAACTGAGTTTCCACGAGTGTGCAAATTATTAGAACAGGTGAAGGAAATTAAGTCTCCCAATGAAATATGAGACCTGAGAGAAACAGCAGAGAGCATTTTAATTCACTGTTTTCATTTTATAGAAAAGAAACTGAGATTCAATACAGAGAAGAAATATGAATCCATATTAACATTACTAGTGCATTATGCCACGTCAAACACGCCACGTCCACATAAGAATTATTTTGAGCAAAAGGCAACCGAGAAGCAGCAGATGCAGGAAGAACTCTCTGCCCTCTCCCTTTCTTCTTAAAAAAAGGCATTTTCTCTTGTGAAGGTGAGCCACATCAGGAAGAGGAGGCGACTCTCACCAGTGACTGTAGTGAATAAAGTATGTGCAAGAAATCTTACCCAAACAATGCTCATCTCCCATGTGTTTACCCAGGGATTTACTTTCCCACAATTTACTGCCCCTAGAAACTCAAACTCCTTTTCCTTTATCTAGTCACTTTTCCACAATTTATGGCCCTTTGTTAAAATGCTTTAGAAGACCAAGTCCACTGTTTCATCAGGTTTTTCCACTTCTTTCTGTGAACTCTTTCCCAACCATGCATGTAAAAATATTAACACCAATAAAATAGATACATGTCTTTTCTCCTGCTGATTTTTATCAGTTTAATACTACATGTGTTGGGGTGGTGAGGTGGAGGGAGGGATGGGGAAAGGGCTGCTGCTGCCATTCATCCTAAAAGGCTGTTTTAAAAAGATTCTAGAGGGAGGTAGGCGCAGTGGCGCATGCCTGTAATCCTAGCACTTAGGGAGGCTGAGACAGGAGAACTGCGAGTTCAAAGCCAGCCTCAGCAACGGTGAGGTGCTAAGCAACTCAGTGAGACCCTGTCTCTACATAAAACACAAAATAGGGCTGGGGATGTGGCTCAGTGGTCAAGTTGAGTTGATGGTCAATCCACATATAGATGGATTGACCACCCCTGAGTTCAATTCCTGGTACCAAAAAAAACCCCAAACAAACAAAAATTCTAGAGGGCAACTGCCGCCTCAGTGTTGTGGGACCAGCTTTGTTGCAGGATTCATTGTTATAGGGTCTTAATCCACCTTGGGATTCACATCTTAAGTGCCCATACAAGTAAGTACCTACAAGTGTCAGGCGCTAGCTAACAAAAAAATAAGTTTGATGCCTCTGTTCAAAGGCTTCACAACCAAATATGAGGAAACTGCTGAAAACCAAGTGAACAGAGAGGCCACAGTCACCATGGTAGCAGCCCATGCCAGGATAACAGGAGCACAAAGGCAGGAGGCAACGTTACAGCACAGGGAATGCTGAGAAAAATGCACAGAGAAGGTGACCCTCAAGCTCAGGGAAACTGCTTCCAAGGAAAGTGGTAAGAAATGTCATTTTGATATAGATGGATTGAACACAAATTTACCGCCAAGACTTCAACAAGCCAAATCTTTTCCCCCAAGATAGGTCAATATATCCAACTGATTGACTTGATAAATCCATCAAGCACCACACATTCAAAATTCAACTTGTAATCTTTCCTTACATACTGGTCTCCTTCACTGTAGATGTTTGATCTTCAAGTCAGAAATCCCAGCCAAATTCAGCTCCTCCACTATCAAACCATTTTCAAGTTCTTCCCTAATTTTACTCTCAAAATAGCTTTCAAAGAAGTCCAAATCTTCCAGTTTTCTCCATGATTACCATAATTCCAACGATAAGCATCCATCATCTCCACCACTGAGTTACTTCAGCACTTAGAAACAAGCCTATGCTTGTTGTTATGGTGCTCCATAAACATGCTTGAATGAATACACCATTAACTAAACTAGGTTCCTCCCAGCGCCTTTGCTTATTCTCCTCTTTTACCTTCCAAGGGGCAGAGTCAACTTCTCAGTTCTCTAATGTGATCATGCCATCTCCTATTAAAAACCCTTCACTGGCTTCCCATCACTTTTAAAGAGAAAAATGAATAAGACTTGGAAGGTCTTGCATGAATAGATTGGTTAATGCTCTATCTTGTACAAAATAAGATGAGAAATGTGAGTCTGTGCACTTGTAATTTATTACCACTGTATAGCATTTGCACTGTGATGTCACCTACAGATTGAATAATGTGGAGCTCCCAGTGCGCCACACTCCAGTGGAAGCCAGAGGAGAAAAAAGACCTGGAAAAAGGTGGTGACCCCACAGGCACTCGTTTGTTTTAACAAATGTTTTAACTGTAAACATTTTTCAAACAAAAAGTAGAGAAGAGACTTAGGCATCATCAACATTTTGTATTGTATTTTTTGTTTGTTTTTTAGCTGAAGTGCTTTTAGAGCAATCCTATATCTCATTTCACTTAATTTTAATATGCCTTTGAAAAACATGTGCATTTTCTTACAAGCTATAATTATCATTGCATACCTAACAAAAATAATAAAAATTCCTTGGCACTGTCTGATGCCAAAGCTGCACTAAAAATTGTTTTCAATTGTCTCAACGATATAATATTTTTACAGTTATTGAAATCAGGATACAAATAAGGTCCACGCTTTGTGATTGGCTATTACCCCCAAGTTTCTTAATGTGAAACCCACCTCCTTCCCATTTCCAAAAAAAATTCATTCCTTCAACTTAAAGAAACTGGGCCAGTAGTCCTACAGAATGTCTAATACTACAGATTTTTTTGTTTCTATTTGATTCTGTTATGGTGTCATTTAATCTGTTCTACCAGCAAAACAAATGTATTGTCTACTCAAAATGTTCACATAGTTTCAGGTTGAATGTTCTTTTGCATCTCTCCTCATTAAGAACTTCAGAAGTGATGGTGTACATTCCATATTAGCAACACAAAGCTGAACATGAGATTGTTGTCTACCTCTTGCTGATGCTAAAATAGATGATGGGTTCAGGTGGTGTCTTAGTCTACTCAAGCTGCTATAACAAAATACCTTAGACTGGATGGCTTAAAAAGAAAAAACTTCATTTCCCATAGTTCTGGAATCTGGAAAGTCCAAGATCAAGGTGCCAGCAGATTTGGTGTCTGATGAGGGCGTATTTTATAGTTCCTTCTAGAGGAGTCTTCTTATGATGGAAGGGGCCATCAAGTTCCCCTGGAAATGGTCACACTCATGGGCACTCCAGCCTCCCATCCTGGCCTGATCACTTCTCAAAGGTCTCCATCTCTTGATGTCATCATTGTGGGGGTTAGAATTTCAACATATGAAGCAGGGTGGTGGGGTGGCACAACTATTCAGATCATAGTGTGTGGTAACAGAGGGAGTCCCCCACTATTAAAATTATCAGTCAGACTTTTAGGTTCATTCTTGGATGATCTTCATCTGAATTGGTTTCTTAAGAGTGACAAAATGGTGGTTTTTCTTCATTACTAAAATTTCTCTGTAAGAAAAACTTAATCATATACAGTTTCTCTGTAAGAAAAACTTAATCATTTAAGATTATTTATCTACTCTAAATTCAGTTCATATATAAAGGAGGATCATTTTAAATTACTTTCCTTTAATTGATGAGAGGAGTCAGTCTATGGTAAGTTCCTTTTTAAAAAACATGTAGCTTTATTGACATATTTCATACACCATAAATGTCACTCCTTTAAAGAGCATAATTCGGGGATTTTTAGCCTGTTCAGAGTTGTGCTGTGTTCCCTACAATTGGATTTTAGAGCGTTTTCAATACTCTTCCAAAAAACCTACCCATTGGCAGTCATTCCCCACTACCCCTGCTCCCTAGTCTTAAGCAAGCATTAATCCAATTTCCAACTCTACAGATTTGCTTATCTGGAATATATCACATAAATGGAATCAAGCAACATGTCACATTGTCTGATAGATTTCTTTCACTTGGTGTAACATTTTCAAGGTTAATCCATGTTGAAGCATGTGTCAGAACTTCATTGTTTTATTGCTGAGTAATATTCCATTGTATGGATATACCATATTGGTTTATACATTCACATATTGGTGGATATTAAATCACATCTGTTTGGATTTTTCATAAATATTCTTTATCAGGTTAAGATTTTCCTTTACATTCCTAGTTATTGAGTGCTTTTATCATGAAACTGTGTTGGATTTGGTCACATGACTTTCCTGTATCTTGTGAAATAATCATATGATTATTATCCTTTATTCTTCCAATGTTGTATGTTTGCATCTATTGGTTCTTGTATGTTGGATTTGGTCACATCACTTTTCTGTATCTATTGAAATTATCATGTGGTTATTTCATTATTCTATCAATGCTGTGTTTTGTGTTGATTGATTTTTTTGTATGTTAAATCAAATTTGCACCCATGGATTAAATCTCACTTGATGATGGTGTAAATCCTTTTTACATTTTGCTGAATTCAATTTTCTAGTTTTTTGTTGAGCATTTATTTTCATCTGTCTGTATAAAGCACATTGTCCTGAGTTTTGTTTTCTTCTAATGTCTTTGTTTGGAGTTGGCTCAGAGAATGAGTTGGAAAGTGTTCTGTTCTTGATTTTAATATTTAATATGTAAACAGCTACATTAAAAAAGACGAAAAATCTCAAAGCAATAATCTAACCTTTCACCTTAAGAATAGAAAACTATAGTAATCAAGGTAGTGTGGTACTAGCATAAGGACAGATATAGACAAATGGAATAGACCTGTGCTTTATGATTGGCATTAATTTTTAAATGTTTGATAAAATTCAAAGATGGCACCTGCTGGGGCTAAGTTTCCTTTTTGGGAAGAATTTTGATTACTGTTCCATCTCTTTTTGTTATATGTTCATTCAGATTTTTATCTCTTTCTGAGTCCCTTTCAAAAGTTTATATGTTTCTAGGAATCTGCCCATTCATTTGTTTCTGATTTGTTGACATGCAGATGTTGACAATATTCTTTTAACTTTTATTTCTATAAGGTCAGTAATGATGGCTCCTCTTCCACTTCTGAATTTAGTAATTTGAGTCTTCTCCCTCTCTCTCTTCCTCTGTCTCTGTCAGTTTCACTAAAGATTTGCAGCTTTTGTTGAATTTTCAAAGAACCAACTTTTGGTTTTATTGATGTTTTCTATTGTTTTTCTTTTCTTATTCCATTTATTTCCTTTTTAATCTTTATTACCACATTTCTCTTTGCTTTGAGTGTTATCTCTTATTTCTAGATTCTTAAGGAGGAAGGTTTGAATATTGGCTTGAGATCTTTCTTATTTTTAAATATAGCCATTTATATATTAAATATTAACAAAATTTTGCTCTAAGCACTGCTTAGTTGCATACCACAAGTTTCAGGATATTGTGCTCTCATTTACATTTTTTTAAAAAGTGTTTTTAAATTTCATTTGTGATTTATTCTTTGACATCATGGTTCAATTCAACTTTTCTTTCAAAACAGATTCACTAAAATAATTCATCTGACATATGAATATAAAATACTACCATGATATAAAATTTTTAAGAATGAAGCAACAGAGTGCACAGTTAACACTAATTGCATATGAAGAATCTGGAAAAATATGCAAAAATATGCAAAAATTAAATATAGTCAAGAGGTGATCACAAAATGAAGGACTAACTTTAGAAGACTGTCATGACTGCTAACTGACTTAAACATAGTCTTTAAGAATACTTTGCAAGTAATCAAAACTGCACTGAGATTCCATCCCACTCCAGTCAGAATGACAAGGATCAAGAATATAAACAATAAATGCTGGTGAGGTTGTGAAGGGAAAGGAACATTTGTACACTGTTGGTGGGACTGCAGACTAGTACAACCACTCCGGAAAGCAATTTGGAAAGTCCTCAAAAAATTAGAGATGGAATTTCCATTGACCCAGATATCCCACTCGTTGGCATTTTTCCAAAAGGTCTAAAATCAGCATACTACATCAATATAGCCACATCAATGTTTATAGCAGCCAAAACAAATTAGCTGAATTATGGAATCAACTCAGATGTCCGTCAATAGACAAATGGATTAAGAAATTTTAGTATATATATGTATGCACATACACACGTACACACAAATGGAGTCCTACTCAGTCATTTAAGAGAATGAAATTATGGCATTTGCCAATAAGTGGATGGAAATGGAGAAAATCATGCTAAGTGAAATTAGCCAAACTCTGAAAATCAAGGGTCAAATGTTTTCTCTCATATGTGGAAGCTAGAGTAAAATAAAAGGGGAAGAAACAATAGGAAAACATAAAGGAGCAATCAAATATAAACAGATGAACAAAAGGATACCAAATAGAGTAGGAGAAGTGGGGAGGACAAAAGAGGGTCATGAACTGAAATCGATTTCCATGCATGTACAAGTTTGTTGGGATGAACCCAACTAATATGTATAATCATAAAACTCTAACAACAACAATAACACAACAAATAAATTTTAAAATTTTTTTAAAAATTAAAATTTACATCATACTGCTTAAAAAATCTCATTGAGTTTCTGCTGTATGTGATGAATTATTTTTATCATACTAATTTCAGTAATATTATTTTTACTTTTGGAACTGTGAATAAAATTTATTCTTATCTGAATATGAATGAAAACATCATACTTAAGGAAATTATCAACATGTATGAATAAAAAGGGGCACCACAGTGTACACTTGACTTCAACAAAAAGAATACTTGCAAGTATGTCATATTATAATACTGGATTTGTGTAGAAGGGAGAAGGATAACTTATGTCCCTTGCCACCTAAAGAATCTATAAACCTCTATTAAAGTAATGAAAATATACAAAAGGCAAAAAATAGTAGGAGGATATAAATAAGAATTCATGGTGGAAGGTAAAACATAGAACTACCTAGATGTTGCCAGTCTCTGTCATCTGTAACCAATATCCACAACTGGGAAAGGAGGACAAGACACAATCCCTGAGCGAACATCAGGTAAGACTGGACTTACTATCTCCTTGTAATGTTTTGAAAGATTATAACCTCAGTAAATGAATGGAACAGATAAAAATCTGTCCATGGGGGAAAGAAATGACTTACAAACATGTCTGACATGACCTAGACAATAGGTAGAAAACATAAAACAAAATTCTAATTTCAATGAACATATACAACCATAGTTCTTCCCTTGTGGAGTTAAGATTAAAATTTATACCAACTCTTAAGGATCCATAAATCCCATAAAACAAATTTATACTTGTTCCTTAATGGGGGGAGGAGTCCCAGAAACCTGGAAAAAAGTCACAGCAAATCTTTTATGAGCATTTCATAAGATCACAATGGAAAATCCACATAATGCCCCAGAAACAGTCATAAGTAAAAGCTGAACAACACCCCAAAGACTTAGACTACCAAGAATTTCATATTTTAAAAATATATGAGATAAAATGGAACTCAAATAAACTTGAGAAATAAGACTGGATCGAAATATGAGCAAATAATGAAATACTCTTAAAACATCAGGTGATGTGGAAAATAATCAGTTACATTTCTATAGGTTAGAACTATAACACCTGGACTTATTCCATGTGGTTAAATAGGAAAATAGGTATTGTTGAAGAA